>JARYGA010037192.1:0-44095 GCA_030545235.1 Helianthus tuberosus
CCATTATGCCCTTTTGACCTTAAAACGAGATCAAATTCCCCTACCTGCAATTGACCCAAATGAAATCCCTAGAATCCCAGCACCCAATCCTTTAATGTATGATCCATGGGAAGATAACCATAGGGATTATCAGGAACTCTATCCACAGGGAAACCCAATGCCAAACCCCATAGCACCATATACCAACCTTAACCCTCTAGATCCGTATTGGAATGCCGATCGATATGTCCAGAAATACTAGAAAACCCATACCCATACGGAGAACCTATGCCCCAGTACCCTGAACCAATACCCGCACCACTACCATCCATGAGTGAGGAAAATGTGCAGGAACTCCGTACTTTTGGTGAGGGGTTAGTTGAGTGGGAGATGCAATTCTGAAACCACCGCTAGTAGTAATAATATATATATATATATATATAGGGGAAGGTTCATTGGGGAACACTAAAAAGGTGGGGAACAGCGGGGAACCGACTCAAACGAACTCCGATCGGACTCATTCTAGCGGCGTTGGAACCGGCTCATCGAACCCTAACTAAGATCTCTTAACCCTAAATCCTAACTCCTAAACTCTAAACCCTAAAGCTAAAAAATAAGGCTAAAACCTAAGCTAAACCATAAAATCTAAACTATAAACCCGAAAAGCTAAACCCTAAAGGCTAAACCTAAAGCTAAACCCTAATGCTAAACCCTAAAGCTAAACCCTAAACCCTAAAGCTAAACCCTAAAACTAAACCATAAAGCTAAACCCTAATGCTAAACCCTAAAGTTAAACCCTAAAAGCCAAACCCTAATATATTTAGGGTTTAGGGGTTATGATTTAGGGGTTAGGGTTAAGAGATCCTAGTTAGGGTTCGACGAGCCGGTTCCAACGCCGTTGGAATGAGTCCAATCGGAGTTCATTTGAGTCGGTTCCCCACTGTTCCCCACTTTTTTAGTGTTCCCCAATGAACCTCACACTATATATATATATATATATGTGTGTGTGTGTGTGTGTGTGTGTGTGTGTGTGTGTGTGTGTGTAGTTTGAAAAAAAAATCATAGATAACCTAGTAGCTATTGATACATAACTAGTAGTATGTTTTAATTTCCGTTGTAGACTGTAACATATATATATATATATATATATATATATATATATATATATAAGAGTAGAATGTCGCAATGCTCGACGATTTTGATCAATATGTTTGTGTAATTGTTTACATTAAATCTTATTCCGTGATATTAATACCGATAAATGTTTATAATTCAGATGGACAACGAAGTGAATCAGGAAAATTAGAATAACGATAATAATGGAAACCAAATAGATAACAGTGCTATCCAACACATAGTAGCACAAGGAATCATAGATGCTATGCCATACATCATCAAGACTGTTAAAGAAGCAGAAAATAATAAAACTAACAGTGGAAGTTAACAACCACATACTAAACCCAGTCATAGCGTAAACAATGGACCATTACTTTAATTGCCTATTCCAAAAAGAAGAAGAACCATGTCATATGGTTGTTCTTACAAAGAATTCTGGTCTTGCAAACCAATGGAATTATCTGGCAATGAAGGAGCCATTGCAGCTCTACGTTGGATAGAAAAGACTGAGGCAGTCTTAAAAATAAGCAAATGTGCAGAAGAGGATAACATCATGTTTGCTTCCAATCTTTTTAAGAATGCAGCTCTAGAATGGTGGAATACTATTCTCCAGTCTAGGGGGTGATAGAGTCTATAATATGGAATGAACTTAGTTTAAAAACATGGTCAAAAGAAAATTCTACCCTCCCAATGGAAAAGAATAAATAGCTAATAAGTTCTTAAACCTTAGAATGACTGGAGTTGATTGTAAGGGTTACACTACCGTTTTCTTCGAATATGCTAGAATAGTGCCAACCCTAGCATCACCCGAACCAGTGTTAATTTCCCGTTACATCTGGGGATTAATCAGTGAGATTAGACATGTAGTCAAGGCAGCTAGACTACAAACCATAGAAGAAGCTGTAGAACTAGCAAATACCTTGACTGATGAATTAGTACGTATGCAAGAAGAAAACCAGAGAAAGAACCTAGTCCAAAAGCTTACCCAAGAATTTCGCTACGGTACTTCCAACCGTGGGAAAAATATAGGTTCTACTTCTGCACCTTACTGTAAGTCCTGCAAGAAGAAGCATTCAGGGAAATGTTCCACATACTGCAACTTCTAGAAAATACTGGGACACGAGGAAGAAGACTGCAGGAAGAAACCCAGTAATGGAATATGCTTCAATTGTGGAGAAAAGGGGCATATCAAATCAAACTATCCGAAACTAGCTCCAGCCATGAACAACAAGGCGACTAAGAATGCTAGAGCATTTGTTCTGACTGCAGAAGAAGCCAAGATGATTCCGGGCGTGATTTCCGGTACGTTTTAAGTTAATGATGTTTTTGCTAAAGTATTATTTGACTCTGGTGTGAACCAAAGTTTTATTAATAATTCATTTTGCAAACTTCTCAATCAACCATTAACTAAACTACAACAAGAATGTCTGGTAGAAACAGCAAATGGAGAATCTATTAAGATCACTGAAATCTTGCAGGAAGCAAGAATAGAAATTTTTAACCATAATTTTATTGCTAATCTTTACCAAATGAATCTGGCTGGATTTGATATCGTATTAGGAATGGATTGGTTAATACCCAACCATGCCAGTATTCTATGTGATCAAAAGTTAATACAAGTAAATTCACCAAAGGGTGAAAAGCTCACAATTAAAGGAGACAAGCCAACTAGGTCCACAAAATTCATCTCAATGATGAAAACAACAAGTTGTGTAAGGAAAGGATCCCTAGTGTATATGATTTCTATAATCATTAACACTAAAGGAAAAGAATTGAAAGATATTCCCGTAGTATCTCAATTCTCAGATGTTTTCCCAGAAGAGCTACATGGACTACCACCAGATAGAGAGGTTGAATTCAGAATTCACCTACTACCAGGAACAGCACCAATTGCCAAGGCACCTTACCGTTTAGCACCAGCAGAAATGCAAGAACTAAAGAAACAGTTAGATGAACTTTTGGAAAAAAGGTTTCATACAACCTAGTTCATCGCCATGGAGAGCACCAATCTTGTTTGTCAAGAAGAAGGACGGGTCAATGCGTATGTGCATTGATTACCGAGAACTCAATAAAGTCACGATTAAAAATCGGTACCCATTACCGAGAATCGATAATCTGTTTGATCAACTAAAGGAGCTCGATTCTTTTCCAAGATTGATTTACGTTTAGGATATCATCAATTGAAGGTACAGGAAGAGGACATTCCTAAAACCGCTTTCAGAACAAGGTATGGTCATTATGAATTTACCGTCATGCCATTTGGTCTAACCAATGCCCCAGCCGCATTTATGGACATGATGAATAGAATATGTAAACCATATCTAGTAAAGAGGAACATGCAACGCATCTGTATGCACTCCTTACATTAGTGAGAAAGGAAAAGCTTTATGCAAAATTTTCAAAATGTGAATTTTGGTTAGAAGAAGTCCAATTCCTCGGACATTTAGTTAATCATGAAGAAATTCATGTAGATCCCACAAAGATCGAGGCAATTACTAAATGGAAAGTCCCTGAGTCACCAACGGAAGTAAGAAGTTTTATGGGATTAGCAGGGTATTATAGACGGTTTATCCGAGATTTCTCTAGAATAGCTATTCCCTTAACAAAACTGACCTGTAAATCTGTTAAGTTTGAATGGGGACCAAAACAGGAAGAAGCCTTTAGAATTCTTAAGCAAAGATTAACCAACGCATCCATATTAGCGTTACCAGAAGGAACTGAAGAGTTTGTAGTCTATTGTGACGCGTCTAAATTAGGTTATGGATGTGTGTTGATGCAACGTCAAAAGGTTATAGCTTATGCCTCTAGACAACTTAAGAATCATGAAGAGAACTATACAACCCATGATCTAGAATTAGGATCCATAATTTTTGCCCTTAAAATTTGGAGACACTATCTTTACGGTAGTAAGTTTACCATTTTCACCGATCATAAGAGTTTAAGATATGTTTTTGCGCAAAAGGATTTAAATATGAGACAAAGACGCTGGATGGAAATTCTTAGTGATTATGATTGTAATATCCAGTATCATTCAGGAAAGACTAACGTAGTAGCTGATGCTTTAAGTCGAAAGTATCATGAAAAGCCAAGAAGAGTATGTTCTCTCAAATTAAATCAGCAGATAGATTTAAACGAAAAAATTAGAGAAGTACAGGAATCAGTAATCAAGGACGATACTGAAAAATTAAAAGGAATGATTAAGGAATTAGAACAAGGAACATAAAGAATTTTGAGATTTCATAAGAATAGAGTTTGGATACCCAAACAAGGAATCCTACGCCACCGAATATTAGAAGAAGCCCATAAGTCTAAGTATACGATACACCCCGGTAGTGATAAGATGTATCAAGACTTAAGAAAGAATTTCTGGTGGATAGGAATGAAAAAGGATATAGCAGCATATGTTGCCAAGTGTCTAACCTGTTCACAGGTTAAGGCTAAACATCAGAAACCCTCAGGATTATTGCAGCAATTAGAAATGCCAAAATGGAAATGGGAATTGATAACAATGGACTTTGTTACCAAATTACCCAAGACACGAAAAGGAAATGATATAATCTGGGTGATTGTAGACAGATTGACCAAGTCTGCTCATTTCTTACCGATGAAGGAAACTTTCATTATGGAACAATTAGCCAAGTTGTATGTAAATGAAATAGTTTCATTACATGGAATTCCTTTATCAATTGTTTCTGATAGAGATATCCGCTTTACTTCTCATTTTTGGACTAGTTTCCAAAAAGCAATGGGAACCAAGTTAAATCTAAGCACAGCCTATCATCCTCAAACGGATGGACAAAGCGAAAGAACCATTCAGACAATGGAAGATATGCTTAGAGTTTGTGTAATTGATTTCGGAGGAAATTGGGACGATCATTTACCATTAATAGAATTTTCCTATAATAACAGCTATTATACCAGTATCTATTCTGCACCATTCGAAGCACTTTATGGACGAAAGTGCCGAACTCTAGTCTGTTGGGCAGAAATTGGGGAAAAGCAACTATCTGGACCAGAGATAATACAAGAAACAACGGACATAATTATTCAAGTCAAGGAAAGACTAAAAGCAGCACGCGATCGTCAAAAGAGTTATGCTGATAACAGGCGAAAGCCATTGGAATTTCAAGTAGGAGATAAGGTATTATTGAAAGTTTCTCCATGGAAAGGAGTAGTCAGATTCATCAAAAGGGGAAAGCTAAGCCCTAGGTGTGTTGGACCTTTTGAGATTATCAGAAGGATAGGACCCGTAGCTTACCAGCTACAACTGTAACACCCCGTGTTTCGAAAGTCAAAGTCAAAGTCAAGATTGAAGTCAAAGGAAGAAAAGGTTGCTAATTGCGATCTGTCACTCCTTGCACAACTACTGTTTTGACTTCTTCGACTTGTAATCGAATCTATTTATTTATTTGCTTTAGTTGTATTATGTGGAGTATCTATTTATAATCGAGGTTTAATCGCTATTTAATCGACTTATCGCTAATCGCTATCGCAATCACAACTCGAATTATGTGTTCTGGATATTGTTTTACGTGTGTATTATTTATGTATTACTTGTGCATGTTATGGTTATGTTGAAGTGTTAATCGCAATCGCAAACCTATCGCATCGCAATCGAGTCGCAAACGCTAAACGCAAGTTAATTATAGTGATTGTATGTTAGATATAGTAGTTATGTAATTTGTGTAACTAATGGAAGATACTATCACACCGCACACTCAAATCGCATCGCAACGCTCAACACGTGAATCGAAACGACAAAACTCATCGCGCCGAACACTAGGATCGAGTGGCCAACCGATCGAGTGGCCATCCGATCGAGTTATCACCCGATCGGGCTGCCACCCGATCGGATTGCCACCCGATCAGATTGCCACCCGATCGGCCGACACCTTCACCACTTTCCTTTTGGGGAAACCCTATAAATACCCACCTGTCACATCATTTGTGATGTGACAGCTCCCTTGTTCGACCAGCCAACCTCAAGCTCTCATTTCTCTCGATTTCTCTCGATTCTTGCAAGTTTTCAACCTAAATCTTGTACTTCTATGATCTACACACACTTGTACATCATTTTCACCTTTGAATCTTAACTTTTAACCGTGAAATCACCGGATTTGAGGTGTTCTAGGGTGATGTCATCATGGGATTCTTATGAACTTCAAAGATTGGCTTCATTCCACCAAGAACAACTTAGATCTGAAGGATTTCCACAAGATTAAGCAATGTTTTCGCATAGATCTACACAATCATGGTTAAAGGATTAAAAGAAGGTTTTCCAACTTTCTTTCAACTCTTTTACACTCAATGCACTCAAACCCGATAGAATCGGAGCTTGTTCTGATCTTCTACTCTTTCTTAGTGATGGGTTAGTTCAAGATCTGAATTCTATCTAAGAGACTACTGATTTCGGGTTTGAACATGAACAACCGTCTCGAACCATGAACCGGTCAGACTAGGGTGATTCCTGATTGGTCGGATCACTTGGGTCGAGATGGGGTTCCTGTTGTTCAAGCAAGATATTAAAACGTCTCGTTCAAAGCTACAAAACTTCAAACAGAATCAAGTGTCAAGACGATCAGATCGTTGGGACGGATTGCCGTCCGATCGGATTGCCATCCATTCGGATTGCCATCCGATCGACCGGCCATCCGATCGGGTTGCACTTGGCTCCACACTTAAACTTTTATTTAAACATTTCAAGGATCTGAACGTCAAACGGATTACCGCCCGATCGGATTGCCATCCGATCGAGTGACCGTCCGATCGTGTGACGTTTGGGACTTTGATACTTAATCAATTTTCAACATGTTCAATACATACGGATTGCCACCCGATCGGATAGCCATCCGATCGAGTGACCGTCCTGCTGTGAACTTGTTCTCAAACTGAGAAGCCTCGCCAATCGGATCGCCGTCCGATCGAACCGTCGTTCGATCGACCGACCTGAAGGGCAGAAATACTTTTCTATTTTTAAAATGCTACAACGAAAACTTCAAAGGACAAACCATCATACACAAACACATCCTTACCAAATGAGGTGTCAGTCCAATCGAATGGCCACCCGATCGGATGAACATCCGAACGAATTGCCACCCGATCGACTGGCCATCCGATCGGATTGCCATCCGATAGGATTACCATCCGATAGGATTACCATCCGATCATTGGTACTCTTTCATCATTTTACGCGCCGCTTATCGTTTATGCTATCGTTGACTATTCAGGCTAATCTCTCTCAGTGCTCCCTTCAATCCAAGGAAGTGTTTATTAAGTTAAACGCTATCTGTGAGTATACTCGATCCCTTTTTGCTTTATGTCCTTTTGGGTGTTACATACGTACTTATTCTAAATCACATTGAACACACAACGCAAACACTAATTATACGCTGACCTTTAATGCATGTTATACGTGACTCGATGGATGCCTGTTTGTTATGTTAACACATTGATTGCTGTCTACCTGCCTTAGCAATGATAGTACTATAGTTTGGACTCAGCACCTGTTTACTCAGGGGTTGTTAAGGACAATACTTCACATATTCACAGTGGTGAACATGTGATGCGCACTCGCTACTCGCAGTCAACTCGTAGTCATTGGTATTGATAGGATCTTTGTCGATAACTTACATGCTTCACATTATACGTTGTACATGTTGGTTATGCGTAAACGATTTCGAACTCTGTTATGCTATTATCAAACTTGTATGCTCACCTTTACACTATGTGTATTGACCTCTATTTTAACGTATGTGACAGGTGTTTGAATGCATAGGATGTTGCTTACCTGCTTTTGTGGAATCAAGTAGGACCGAGAGTCTAGAAACAAAGACAATTTATATTTCATTTGAATCTGAGTTATCGGAACATGTTTGTTTTGAGAATATCTATTGTCTGTAATAATTAGATTACTTAACGGGTTATGGTATGGGTCATAATATTAACTATTCGGTAATTTAGTCGTTATGGAATTTCTCTTGACAATCTGTTTCGCTCAGTGCCATGCCCCGAAGTTTCCGTCATCGGTTGGGGTGTGACAGATTGGTATCAGAGCCATAACTATAGGGAATTAGGCAAGACTCGACCTAGTCCGGGTCGATGTCTTAGAACGACCTAGTCTATAGTCTAAGTACAAACAGACCGACTTGTGCATGCCCAATAGGGGTTTTGTACAAGCTTACTCGCTATTTCTCGCTCGAACTCGTTGTACACTACACACTTGCGCGAACATCGCATGCTACAGTTCCGCGCACGATCAGCCTTTCCTAAGGCTGATTACACACACAAACGAATGATCTGGTTAAGACTACGTGTGAAAACCGCAAACTCTTAACCAGATTACTCGTTCGAATTGCTATTTTTACTATAAAACAAGAGAATTTGTGTTGAATCAGGAGTGAAATGCATACTTCGACGCAAATCTCCTTATCTATCTCGTGATTTCATCACACAAGCAGGAACGTAGTCGCTAAGTTAGGGGTGAAACCTGAACCTTGATGACTCGTTCTACTCCTTAATGTGGTTTTACAAAACTCTCACCAAAGTCTCGACGGACTCCAACGACTTGAGGTCGCACTGTAACTGGAAGGATGCGTGCCGATCGCTCGAATCGAAGTGAGAGCACAGTCCCGAAGGCCAAAGTGTGCACTTAAAGTCCTTGTGAATAGTCGAATCACTTTGGGTAGTCAATGTCTCGCACCCAGACAATCTATCCTCGAATATTATGTGTTTCGATTCTGGATTTACTGCCGCCAACTCTGTGATTTATCGATTTTATGTGGATTTTATGTGATTACGTGTTTCAATTTTGGTTATTTATTCGTTTTCACTGTTCATTTCGATCAACGCGCACAACTCGCACTGCACCTCTACCTCAAAACGCAAACAAATCGCTGGTCATTATCTGCAATCGTTGCTCGATACTCGCAATCGCTGTACTTAACCGCTAAATGTGCTGTGAAGGATAGGGAATACGTGCAACATATAGTAAGGTTTCTGTGTTCTGACTGCCTCATGTGCTTCTGTGCCTTATGTGCTTACGTGATTTTGTGCTCTACGTGATTATGTACTTATGTGTTTATGTGCCTATGTGATTATGTGTTTATGTGGATACGTGTTACTGAGCTTTATGGTAGATCGCTAGACTATACTAGGAATGATCGAATAGTATTTTGAATCCTATGGCGTTGTGTGTTGCAGACAATATCGTCATCTGGATCCCTACACTCACGAGCTTCTAGGCATAAGCACGCCGACAAGCGACTTGCTTCTCTCTTCGCCAATCAAATCGCTAAAGTCATCCCTCAGATCGTGAGTGAACTGAACGAAAATGCAAGCAAGTCTTCTGAAGAGTCCCGAACTGATTCACCAAAAGCTGCTTTTAGCTTCAAGCAGTTCAAAGCCTGCAGACCGAAAGAGCTTACTGGTGAAGATGGTCCTTTAGCCATGTTCCAATGGTTTGATTCTATCGAGGTCACCCTGCGTCAGAGTGGCTGTCCTGACAATCTCCGTACTCTCAACGCAACTGGTGTCTTCCAATCCCGTGCTTTAGATTGGAGGACGCCTGAGAGAAACAAACGCGGAAATGATGCAGCTTACGGGCTAACATGGGATGAGTTGAAGGACGTGATGATGGAAGAGTTCTGCCCTCCCCATGAGCACCAAAAGTTGGAGGATGAATTCTGGCACATTAAGCAGAAAGATGGTGACACCGCTGGTTTAACTGCGCGCTTCAAGCAGTTGAGTATAATCTGTCCGGATCAAGTCAAGACGCCCGAAATCGCCACCAAGAAGTATATCTGTGCTCTTCCGGATTGCGTGGCTGATTTTGTCCAAGCTGCAAAGACGTCAACGATTGAAGAAACCTACTTGCTTGCTGCTGAGATCAACGACAAGCGAGTCAAGTCTGGTGTCTGGGATAAAGCTCCCAAGAATCTGCATCAAGCTACCACTGCTTCAACCGCTGAAACCGCCACCGCTCCTCAGTCATCCAAGCTTTGGAGACGCAAGAGAAAGAACAACAGCAGTTCCAGCAATAAGAACTACGCTGTAACCAATGTTGCCCCGCTCCAATCAGTTCCAGCTCCTCAGCAACACCAACAACGCCAAGTAGTGGCCCCGGTTACCAACGCACTGCCAGCAAAGTGTGCGTATACTGGCCCTCACCCGGTTTACCCTACTTGTACTTATCACCACCCTGTGGGAATCGCTTGCAGATACTGTGCGCATTGTAATATGTACGGCCATTTCACCGCCAACTATCGTACAGGTCCACGTCAAAACCCTGCTCCAACCCAAGGTCAAGCTCCTGCTCAACAAGCTCTCCTTGCTGCTCCACAAGGCCATCAAGCGGCTCAGACACCCGCGGTCAATGCTAGAGCTTGCTATGCGTGTGGTGATCCCAACCACTTCGCGAATATGTGCCCGAACCGAGTGGTCAAGCAAGAGCCCCAGCAGCAGCCTTAGCAACAGCAGCAATAACCAGCAGCCCGAGGACGTGCATTCAATATTAACGCCCGCCAGGCCCAAGCCGATAACAATGTGGTCAATGGTACGTTTCTCGTGAATGGTATATATGCTACGTGTTTATTTGATACTGGAGCAAATAACTGTTTTGTATCGTTTGAATTCGAAAAGCTCCTCAATCATAAGTGCGCCCATCTCCCCTCGACGTTCGATGTTGAAGTTGCCATCGCAAGAACCATCGCTGTCAATTATGTTCTTCGTGATTGTACTCTCGAGCTCAACAATCACGTCTTTCCTATCGACCTTATTCCGATGCAGCTCGGTAGTTTTGATGTCATAATAGGCATGGACTTTCTTCGTGAAAACCATGCTGAAGTTGTTTGCTTCGATAAGATGATTCGATTCTCGCTCGCTAATGTTGATCAATTGTGTGTTTATGGTGAAGTCGTGTTGAAGAAACTCTCACTCATGTCGTGTGTCCAGGTTAGCAAGTATCTCCGCAAGGAATACCAAGCTTTCTTGGCACACATTGTAGTCACGGAGAAAAAGGAAGTTAAGGGAGTAAATGATGTCCCCGTGGTTTGTGAATTCCCTAACGTGTTTCCCGATGAGCTACCAGGACTAACGCCCGCTCGTGATATCGATTTCCGAATCGACCTCATTCCTAGAGCCAATCCTGTTGCTAAAGCGCCGTATCGTCTCGCTCCTTCTGAAATGCGCGAATTCTCGAGTCAGCTCCAGGAACTTCTTGATAAAGGCTTTATTCGCCCTATCACCTCTCCATGGGGCGCGCCTGTCCTTTTCGTCAAAAAGAAGGATGGTTCGTTCAGGATGTGCATCGACTATAGGGAGTTGAAAAAGTTGACAATCAAGAATCGCTATCCCTTGCCTCGGATCGATAATTTATTTGATCAGCTACAAGGTGCTATGTGTTTTTCCAAGATCGATCTACGCTCAGGCTATTACCAGTTACGCATACAAGAGGTGGATATACCCAAAACCGCTTTTCGAACCCGCTATGGTCATTACGAGTTCATTGTCATGCCTTTTGGTTTGACCAACGCTCCTGCAGTCTTCATGGATCTAATGAATCGAGTGTGCAAACCCTTCCTTGATCACTTCGTAATCGTATTCATCGACGATATCCTGATCTAATCCAAATCAAAAGCCGAAGACTCGCAGCATCTACGTTTGGTTCTTGAGTTACTCCAGGGAAACCGTCTCTATGCTAAGTTCTCCAAGTGTGAATTTATAACAATCCTCAATAAAACCGTCACCCTCATAATTTTTCCAACACCCTAATATATTTTAAAATATCCCAATATGTCCCAAAATACACTCCATAAGTGAAAACGGGCCTCAAATACATTAAATAGTATTAAAAATAATTAAAAACAAGAAAATTTAAGATGAGGCGGGCCGCGTAACCCCACCCCAACCTTCATACGGGCCGCGATAACTTAAAGGTCCAGCGAACCCCTGTGTTAACACGTGTCGTAATGCGTGTTGAACCTATGTGATGACCCGGATCACCTACGCTTTGATCTGGAGTCAACGCGGGCCTCGTAGGCCCTGTCTTTGTTTTACGCGGGCCGCGACAAAGTCAATATCAGTCCCTATATAAAGGAGGCCTCGGATCTTCAGTCAGTTCGTCCATCTTTCTTTTCTCAATCTCAATTTCTGAATAGTAGAGATAATACACGGGTATTATACCCCCCCTAAATAGAGAAGTTCTGCTCCGTTGTAAGTATTATAACCCTTGGATACGTATTAGATACGCTGCCCGATTGATCTAGGGTTCCGTAATGGCTGTCGTGGTTCTGCCTGACGTAGTCGTTGGAATGCCGTCTCGGGGAGGGTATTACTAATGTTAAAATGGGTTATTATACTAACGCGTGTGCATTTGTGTAAATTATAGATTGTCACCAGGAAACCCTTACGAAAAATCTAAGACAGCAATCTGAGTAATCCCCTTTTTGTTAACAGTTTTTACAAAACCTTAACTATTTTACAATGCAATTTAGCAGTGATTGAGTCTTTGTAATTCTTCAATTACTGCCGGTATGTTGGGGTTTTGTATACAAAATGTGGAATACGTTACCATTGGACAATGAGTTAGCCAATGTGTAATATGACCCACAAGTCAGGATTGACAGTACTAAAGGAGTAATTGTGTAGATATAAACATTGTAATCGCTCTCAATACTGTTTAAATTAAATTAATGTTTCTTGATTAAACTGGGATTCACTCACCAGTATTTCCCACTGACAAATGTTTTTAAAACGCGTTTCAGGTAACACAATGTGAAAGCCAATTAGAAGCCAGCTGGACAGCACTGAAGGCTTAGAAAAGTGGCTATAAAAGTTACCTAAATAAAGAAGGCGTTTTAATTCAAATAAAATGGGATTTATCCCTATGTAACACCTCGAAATTTCAGGTCCAATAATGTATTGACACGTGTCATAAGCTTTGAACGTATAAAAGAATACTCTAGAGGGACTAAAGTTGACAAACATGGAAAATATGTGAATATAAGGGTTCAAAATGTCAACAATGGATAAATATACCTTACAATAACCCTACATAATGCTTATACCCTTAAACGAATGAATCATGGATCATACGAAGCTAATTGTGGAAGAAAGTGAGAGATTACAAACTACAGGGGTTAAATGTGTCAACATGTTTAAGTTATACCTCTGAGTGACCCTTTTAGCAAAGCCGAAGCCTTGTAACGATTAATTATGCTCACTAGAATACATGATAAAAATTTCACCAAGTTTCGTTATCGTATGAGAAAGTTATAATAAGATTCGTATACGAGGGGTTAAAAGCGTCAACGATGAAGTTTATGACTTTTCGGGTAAACATAAAGGGACCAAGGACTTAACAAAGTGGGTATAAGACTTGAAGCCCTTATAAGTCAATTAGAGGGGCTCAAAATGCAAAGAATAAAGGTAGATGACCTTTCGAAGAACCAAGAGCCAAGGGTGCAAACTGAAAAAGTTGTTTAACCTGAAACCAGGCCTTAGGCGGGCCGCGTAAGTGTTAACAGAAACTTACGCGGGCCGCTTGCCACTCCCAGATGTAGAAAATCGTTCTGATGGTTGTTCAGCCCATGTAATCGACATCTATTGCCCTTTAGCACCACCAAGAGTTGCCCAAACTAATTCTTAGGCTTTAGGGACACTTGTTAATGATCAGGGAACATGTATAGCCTTGTGTTTCATGATCTTAAGCAATCAAGAACACTATATAAAGCCCCAATGTTTGCAAACTTTGATCATTCCTTCTCAATCATCTTCTGGTCATTTCTGGAGCTCAAGAGCTCTGCCCAAGGATCACTAATCGTGCATAGGACCTTGGTAAGTACCCTTGACCTTCCTTAGTTGAGTTTTGCTTAGTTGTTAGCCTAAAAGTCAAACCGTCATAATTAAGGTTTGACATATCGATTAATCATTAATGGTCCAGTGATTAGTCGAATTGAAAGTAGTTATAAGTTGGTATTCATGTGGGCAATAAACCCTTAAAAGGGCACCCTCTGATTCCCACTCTAACTAGACCATTTGTCAGGTCAAAGTTGATTAGAAAAAGTCAACAGAATGCTAATCTTCGAATTAACGCATAATTAACAATGTAGAAGGTGTGTAACCTATCTTATCATTCATATAACTTGGTAATAAGTGTAAGAACTGGTCTAAGCTTGTTTGATCCGACAATTTTCTGTTTAGACCCGGTTCGGAACCGAAAGTCGCAAAACTTTGACTTTTGCTTTGACTTCAGTTCTGACCTGTTTTAGTATGATTTGGAAATGCCTTAGAGCTTCCTTAGGACCAGGTTACATGCTAGTATAACCCTCTGTGATTATACACCTTGGTTCATTAGTTATCCAATTAATATGCATGATTCCGTTAATTGCCTATATGTTGACTATTATGCCCTTTTCACCATAAAATGTGATTTTTAAAAATGTAAAAGAGTAGAAACCTTAGTTACTGATTTATAAACTTGCACCCAAAATTTGACATCAGATTGAGGTGTAGATTGAGAGTTATGCTCATTAGCGTAATTAGAAAGCTTTTTGGCGATTAAGCGGCATAATTAGCATATAGCCTATTTAAACCCACTTTTTTATATCAAACTTTTTACCCACTGATGCAATATATTATTTTAGGATTTTTGAAGATTTTTAATTAATTTTAGGCTGAGCATAACTTAGAGTCATAAGCTTGATTCGGTAATTGTCGGTTTTGCCCTTTTGGGCTATAAAATGAGTTTTACATATCTTTTTGACCCAAAACATTTTGCTACTGATTTTATATGATAAGTAAATTATTTTAAACCTTCTGGAATAATAAAAATATCAGCTTTCTATATAGAAACCGGAGATGGCTTCTAATCGCCTTTTTGAGCGTTTTTAACGCATAGTATGTACTAAAACTATTTTAAACATACAAGGGTTGATACCTACTGATACTTTAGGTAAATTATAATATTTTAATAGTAAGCAAAAGTTGTTTAACTCAGACTTCAGTTTTGAGCTTTTCGGTTTATGTGAAATTACCAAAATGCCCATACGGTGCATAGTTTGGTTATAATTGATAAATTTCACATTTGTGCAATACCCTACTGATATAACTTAGTAAATTAAGTATTTTTGCTGATTATATCAGACCTGTAACTCAGGTTAATACTTAATCTCTTTTATAACCTTGTAAATGACCAAAACACCCCTACGGGGCATAGTTTGAGTTTAAATTCGTTTCGGGCATAATAAAAGATATCTTACTGATGTCACAACATATTTGAGGCATATTAACTTAGGAAACCTGTAAATGACTCTCATGATTACCCGTTACGCCTCTTACGCGTTCGGTTTGGTTTATGTAACTAGTTTGCATAAATTAGCCGAAACGGGTCAAACCTTATCGGTTTTATCTCAAAATTCAGAATGTGCTTAGATTAACCATAAAAGGAAAGTCTTAAAACTTGTCGGATTTAAATCACATTCTATTCCGGTCTTCGCTTAATCATGCGTTTGAACTGTATCTTCCTTTAATACTAACCGGTCTAAGCTTAAGCTTAACTAAAGACCGTTAGGATTCTAATAGGTTATTATAAACCTTCGTTCCAGAATAGGAGCCCAGTAAAAGCTATCTGTACTTGCTGATTTGATACGGCTGGGATTGAATATTATATTTAGCTCAGGTAAATACTTTTAACTTATTTTCCCTATACGGGCTTGGGGTACGGTATATAAAATACCGCTTGGTCGGGCATTAAATATTTAATCGTATGGTGGTTAATTGATATTAATCGGCCCGTTTAAATTGTTTTGTTTGCTTAAAGCCTTTGGGAGGTTAATGACCATGTCCCGGATATCCTTGGCATCATTTTATGAAATGGCCACGACCTTAGCACGCGCGTGTAGGCGTACACCCGCTAGTGCATTTATAAATAACAAGGTATAACCGCTGGTAACAGGAACAACCCGCCGCGGGACTATATCATGTGGTGTGTCTATTAAGTTTTAACCCGGCACGAACCGGGCTACTGAACACATAAGAAACATGTAATTCTTTTACAAGTATTATATTCAAATAATTGTCCCAAGTTATAAAAGATATTTTGTGCCGTTTGCACTCGAATCAATTTTATTAAACTTTTCAAAATGAGTCAGTTGATAGTATTTACCAGTGTAAACTGGCGTATTTTCCAAAAAGGCTAAATGCAGGTACTATACGTAATAGGCTGGCTACTCCAGGCATCAATAATCAAGTCTCGCAAGCTTTAGATGTTAAAGTCTGTTGAACAGTGTTATTTTTTCTATTTTTGATCCGCCTGTGGATCCATCTTACATTCCGTTGTAATATTTGATATTACTTTATATCGGGTTGTAATATATTTATCTTTTGCTTCCGCTGTGCATTTATATATTGTGTTGTTTGACTATGATGATATCAACTACGTCACGATACTCCCCACCGGGCCCACCGGTAATACGTGGAAATATCGGGGTGTGACACCCTATAAATTAGTTTGTAATAAAAACTTGGGTTTTAACCCATTTGTTCAATGTATGAAAATGTGGTATTTTACTCTGATAAATATTTCCTAACTACGGTCCTGACAAAAAATTCCGCTGCCAAATTAGACAACACGAGATACCACCGAAACTGGCTCGCGGCTGCCCGTTCTCGGGGACTTGGGATCGGGGGTTGCGACAGATGGTGGTATCAGAGCTAAGCCACTGATTCAGCCACAGAGGTGTTCTGCTGACATCAAAATGTAAAGTGTTAGGAAATAAATTACGGAAATACGTGCATAATTGCATTTTATTGTTATGTGTTATTTGACTATTTGTTAGTTTACAGTATGAGCGACCAAGGACCATCTGACGCTGTCTGGTTCACCTAGAAGCGAAGGCACCTCCTCTTCTCAGCCTGCCCTCTCAGGGTACTCTGCTGATACGGAAGAAGGAATCTTTGTGTTTAAGGCTCAGTCAGAAGAGCCATTTCCTCAGAAAAAGAGGGGATGGTTCAGTAGAGGGGCACATGAGCGTAGGAAACGTATGAAAAAGTTACAAGATCAGAGTGTACTAGCCGCAGCCAAGAGAGAGACAGATGCCTATGCCCAGGATATGATAAATATGGGTATAGCCAACATCCACATTCTAGCAACCACTACAGCTGACCCTAACCTGGAACAAATAATAGCACCCCAACCACAACTGCCAATCCCTGACCAACCCATGGAGATAGAAAACCCTGAAAACCAAGTAGAGATGCATGACTTCAATCCGGAAGAAATCCCTAGGGTACCAGCACCAAACCCCCTAGACCCAAATTACGACCCCTGGTGGGATGACGTTAGGGACTATGTGCAACGTTACCCGATACATGAAGACACACCCAATGCAGAACGTAGGAGCCTACCTAGGTTTGGACCCTTTAGATCCCTATTTCCACGATGAATACATTAGGGAGATCTTAGAAGATCCTTACCGATTCCAGGCACCTACACCCCCACACCAAGAACCCGCACCCCAGATTCCGAACCCAGTCCTAGAACCTGCACCCCCAATGAGTGCAGAAAACGTACAAGAACTTAGGACTTTTGGTAAGGAAATTCTAGAGAGTAGTGAACGGATGAGACAAGTGGGAGAGCGACTCGTATGGAAATACGACGAGCGCAATATGGATTTCTGGATGAATCCATATCCGTGAATGTGATGGTAAAACGGTAGTAGTAATAATAATAAAATAATAAAATAAAATATGTGTGTATGGATGCCTATTACTATTAGTGTAATTTTACTTCAGTTGGTATTGTAATTTTTATTTCAGTATTGATGTGTAATAGATGCATAATAGATGAATAGAGTAATGTCGCAATAATCGACGCTTTTGGAAAAAATGCGTGTCATGTGATTGACTGTATTAATATTATTTTGTGATATTAATACGGGGTAAATGTTTAAAAATTCAGATGGCCGATGAAGGAAATCAAGGAAATCTGAATAACGATAACCAGAGTAACATTAACGTGGTTAATGAGAATCCGAGCATCAATAATAATGGAAACCAAATGGATAATAGTGCCGTTCAACACATAGTGGCACAAGGAATTATAGATGCAATGCCATTTATTATTCAAACGGTTCAAGAAGCGAATAATAAAAGTAAACATAGCAGTAAGCGACCAATTGAACCAGAAAACAGCGTGAACAATGGACCCGTACTTCAGGTGCCCATTCCCAAAAGAAGAAGAACCTTGTCTTACGGTTGTTCTTACAAGGAATTCTGGTCCTGCAAATCAATAGAATTCTCGGGCAATGAAGGACCCATTGCAGCTCTACGCTGGATAGAGAAGACTGAGGCTGTTTTAAAAATAAGCAAGTGTGCTGAAGAAGACAAAATAATGTTTGCTTCTAATTTATTTAAGAATTCAGCCTTAGAATGGTGGAACACTATCCTCCAGTCAAGAGGAAGTGATAGGGTTTACAACATGGAATTGGAGGAATTTAAGAATATGGTAGAAAGGAAATTCTGCCCTCCCAATGAAAAAGAACAGATAGCTAATAAGTTTCTGAACTTAAGAATGACCGGGGTAGATAGTAAGGGGTATACTACTACATTCTTTGAATATGCTAGAATAGTACCAACCCTTGCATCACCTGAACCAGTGTTAATCTCCCGTTACATATGGGGATTAATCGGAGAGATTAGACATGTAGTCAAGGCAGCTAGACCTCAAACTATAGAAGAAGCTGTAGAACTAGCAAATACCTTGACAGATGAATTAATCCGTACTAGAGAAGAAGAAAGAGGAGAAACCTAACCCAAAGGCTTACTCAAGAATTCCGTTCTGGGAATTACAATCGTAGGAATATGGGTTCTACCTCTGCACCTTTCTGCAAGGTCTGCAAGAAAAAGCATTCGGGAAAATGCTCCACTCTTTGCAATTTCTACAAGATGCCAGGACACAAGGAAGAAGATTGCAGGAGAAAATCTAGTAATGGATTATGCTACAATTGTGGAGAAAAAAGTCATATCAGGCCAAACTGTCCAAAACTAGCCCCAGCTGCAAACAACAAGAACACTAAAAATGCTAGAGCATTTGTTCTGACTGCAGATGAAGCCAAGATGATTCCAGACGTGATAGCTGGTACGTTTTTAGTTAATGATGTATTTGCTAAAGTATTATTTGACTCTGGTGAAAACCAAAGTTTCATTAATACTTCGTTTTGCAAACTTCTAAACCAGTCATTAACTAAACTACCACAAGAATGTCTAGTAGAGACAGCTAATGGAGAAACTGTTAGTATTTCTGAAATCTTGCAGGGAGCAAGAATAGAAATTTTAAATCAAAAGTTTTTGGCAAACCTTTATCCCATGAATCTGATGGGATTTGATGTTGTATTAGGAATGGATTGGTTAATAGCCAATAAAGCCAGTATTTTATGTGATCAAAAGTCAATCCAAGTAAATTCACCAAAAGGTGAAACGATCACAATTAAAGGAGATAAGCCCTCTAGATCCATGAAATTCATCTATGTGATGAAAACTGCAAGTTATATAAGAAAAGGATCTATAGTGTATTTGATTTCTATAATCACTAACACTAAAGGAAAAGAACTAAAAGACATTCCAGTAGTGTCCCAGTTTTCAGATGTATTTCCAGAAGAATTGCCAGGACTACCGCCAGATAGAGAAGTCGAATTCAGAATTCACCTGCTACCAGGAACAACACAAATTGCCAAAGCACCTTACCGTTTGGCACCAGCCGAAATGCAGGAACTGAAGAAACAATTAGACGAATTGTTAGAGAAAGGATTCATACAGCCAAGTTCATCACCATGGGGAGCGCCGATTTTATTCGTTAAAAAGAAGGACGGATCAATGCGTATGTGCATTGATTACCGTGAATTGAACAAAGTTACGATTAAGAATCAGCACCCATTACCGAGAATCGATGATCTATTCGATCAACTGCAAGGAGCTCGATTTTTCTCAAAAATTGATTTAGGTCAGGATATCATCAATTAAAGGTACAGGAAGAGGACATTCCTAAGACTGCCTTTAGAACAAGGTATGGTCATTATGAATTTACTGTCATGCCATTTGGTTTAACCAATGCCCCAGCCGCATTTATGGACATGATGAACCGAATATGTAAGCCATATTTGGATAAATTCATAACTGTTTTTATACATGATATTCTAATTTACTCTAAGAGTAAAGAGGAACATGCAAAGCATTTGCACGCACTTTTAAGCCTATTAAGAAAGGAAAAACTTTATGCTAAATTTTCAAAGTGCGAGTTTTGGTTAGAACATGTACAATTTCTTAGACATTTAGTTAATCATGAAGGAATTCATGTGGATCCCACAAAAATCAAGGCAATTACTAAATGGAAAACCCCTGAATCACCAACCGAGGTTAGAAGTTTCTTAGGATTGGCCGGTTATTATAGAAGATTTATTCGAGATTTTTCTAGAATAGTCATTCCTTTAACTAAGTTAACCTGTAAATCCATTAAGTTTGAATGGGGATCAAAACAAGAAGAAGCTTTTAGAATTCTTAAGCAAAGATTAACTAATACACCCATATTAGCGTTACCAAAAGGAACTGAAGACTTTGTAGTCTATTGTGACGCTTCTAAGTTAGGTTATGGATGTGTATTAATGCAACGTCAAAAGGTTATAGCTTATGCATCTAGGCAACTTAAGAATCATGAAGAAAATTATTCAACCCATGATTTAGAATTAGGAGCTATAATTTTTGCCCTTAAGATTTGGAGACATTACCTTTATGGTAGTAAGTTTACCATATTCACTGATCATAAGAGTTTAAGGTATGTTTTCGGGCAAAAAGGCTTAAATATGCGACAAAGACGCTGGATGGAGATGCTTAGTGATTATGATTGTGATATCCAGTATCATGAAGGAAAAGCAAATGTAGTGGCAGATGCTTTAAGTCGAAAGTATCATGAAAATCCAAAAAGGGTATGTTCTCTTAAATTAAATCTACAAGTGGATTTAAACGATCAAATCAGAAAAGCACAAGAATCAGTAATCAAGGATGATGCTGAAAAACTAAAAGGTATGATTAAAGAATTAGAACAAGGAACAGATGGAATTTGGAGATTCCATAAAAAGAGAATGTGGATACCTGAATTAGGAAACCTACGTCATCGTATATTAGAAGAAGCCCATAAGTCTAAGTATACGATGCATCCAGGAAATGATAAAATGTACCAGGATTTAAGGAAAAATTTCTGGTGGATAGGAATAAAAAAGGACATAGCAGCCTATGTTTCTAAATGTTTAACTTGTTCACAAGTGAAAGCTGAACACCAGAAACCCTCATGTTTGTTACAGCAACTAGAAATGCCAGTGTGGAAATGGGAATTGATAACAATGGATTTTGTTACCAAACTACCCAAAACGAAGAAAGGTAATGATACAATCTGGGTAATTGTAGATAAGCTAACTAAGTCAGCTCATTTCCTACCAATGAAGGAAACTTTCAGTATGGAACAATTAGCTAAGTTGTATGTAAATGAAATCGTTTCTTTACATGGAATACCTATATCAATTGTTTCTGATAGAGATAGCCGCTTTACCTCTCATTTTTGGTCAAGTTTCCAAAAAGCCATGGGAACCAAGTTAAATCTGAGCACAGCTTATCATCCTCAAACAGACGGACAAAGCGAAAGAACAATTCAGACAATGGAAGATATGCTTAGAGCTTGTGTAATTGATTTCGGAGGTAATTGGGATGATCACTTACCTTTAATAGAATTTTCTTATAATAATAGTTATCACACAAGTATCAATGCTGCACCATTCGAAGCACTTTATGGACGAAAGTGCCGAACCCCAGTCTGTTGGGCAGAAATTAGGGAGAAGCAACTATCTGGACCTGAGATAGTACAAGAAACAACCGACAAGATTATTCAAGTCAAGGAACGACTAAAAGCAGCACGGGATCGACAGAAAAGCTATGCTGATAACAGACAAAAACCATTGGAATTCCAAGTAGGAGATAAAGTGTTATTAAAGGTCTCTCCTTGGAAATGAGTAGTAAGATTCATCAAAAGAGGAAAGTTAAGTCCCAGGTATATTGGACCTTTTGAGATTATTAGAAGAATAGGACCTGTAGCCTATCAGTTACAACTGCCAGATGAAATGGTAGGAATACATGATGTATTTCATGTATCTAATCTCAAGAAATGCCTAGCTGATGAATCACTAATGGTACCTCTTAAGGATATAGAGGTAAATGAACAACTCAAGTTTGTAGAAAGGCCTCTACAGATTGAAGACAGGAAAGTCAAGAATCTCAAACATAAGAGATTAGTTATGGTCAAAGTGAAATGGGACTCCAAAAGAGGACCTGAGTACACATGGGAGCTTGAATCTGAAATGCAAAGGAAATATCCACACTTGTTCCAGTAGATCTCGAGGACGAGCTCTGTAACAAGGTGGGGAGGATATAACAATCCTCAATAAAACCGTCACCCTCATAATTTTTCCGACACCCTAATATATTTTAAAATATCCCAATATGTCCCAAAATACACCCCATAAGTGAAAACGGGCCTCAAATACATTAAATAGTATTAAAAATAATTAAAAACAAGAAAATTTAAGTTGAGGCGGGCCGCGTAACCCCACCTCAACCTTTATACGGGCCGCGAAAACTTAAAGGTCCAGTGAACCCCTGTGTTGACACGTGTCGTAACGCGTGTTGAACTTATGTGATGACCCGGATCACCTACGCTTTGACCTGGCGTCAACGCGGGCTGCGTAGGCCCTGCCTTTGTTTTACGCGGGCCGCGACAAAGTCAATATCAGGCCCTATATAAAGGAGGCCTCGGATCTTCAGTCAGTTCGTCCATCTTTCTTTTCTCAATCTCAATTTCTGAATAGTAGAGATAATACACGGGTATTATACCCCCCCTAAATAGCGAAGTTCTGCTCCGTTATAAGTATTATAACCCCTGGATACGTATTAGATACGCTGCCCGATTGATCTAGGGTTCCGTAACGGCTGTCGTGGTTCTGCCCGACGTAGTCGTTGGAATGCCGTCTCGGGGAGGGTATTACTAATGTTAAAATGGGTTATTATACTAACGCGTGTGCATTTGTGTAAATTATAGATTGTCACCAGGAAACCCTTACGAAAAATCTAAGACAGCAATGTGAGTAATCTCCTTTTTGTTAAAAGTTTTTACAAAACCTTAACTATTTTACAATGCAATTTAGCAGTGATTGAGACTTTGTAATTCTTCAATTACTGCCGGTATGTTGGGGTTTTGTATACAAAATGTGGAATACGTTACCATTGGACAATGAGTTAGCCAATGTGTAATATGACCCACAAGTCAGGATTGACAGTACTAAAGGAGTAATTGTGTAGATATAAACATTGTAATCGCTCTCAATACTGTTTAAATTAAATTAATGTTTCTTGATTAAACTGGGATTCACTCACCAGTATTTCCCACTGACAAATGTTTTTAAAACGCGTTTCAGGTAACACAATGTGAAAGCCAATTAGAAGCCAGCTGGACAGCACTGAAGGCTTGGAAAAGTGGCTATAAAAGTTACTTAAATAAAGAAGGCGTTTTAATTCAAATAAAATGGGATTTATCCCTATAAATTAGTGTGTAATAAAAACTTGGGTTTTAACCCATTTGTTCAATGTATGAAAATGTGGTATTTTACTCTGATAAATATTTCCTAACTACGGTCCTGACGAAAAATTCCGCTGCCAAATTAGACAATACGAGATACCACCGAAACTGGCTCACGGTCGCCCGTTCCCGGGGACTTGGGATCAGGGGTTGCGACAGAATTTTAGCTGGAGGAGTTCCAATTCTTGGGTCACCTTGTCAATAGTCAGGGTATCCACGTTGACCCTGCGAAGATCGAAGCTGTTAAGAGTTGGGTTACACCCAAGAATCCGTCTGAAGTCCGCTCTTTTCTCAGACTGGCAGGCTATTATCGCCGTTTTATTGAAGGTTTCTCCAAGATCGCCGTACCGCTTACCTCTCTTACGCACAAGGACAGGCCTTTTGTTTGGGGAACCAAAACCCTCAAGACCATGCTTTGCAAGGCTCCCGTGCTCTCACTGCCCGACGGAAACGACAACTTCGTAGTCTATTGCGATGCCTCAAACCTTGGTCTTAGTTGTGTTCTTATGCAACGAGACAAGGTTATCGCGTACGCTTCTTGACATCTCAAGATCCACGAGAAGAACTACACCACACACGACCTCGAGCTTAGCGCAGTTGTTTTTGCATTAAAGATTTGGCGACACTACCTTTATGGTACCAAGTGTACGATCTTCACCGATCATAGGAGCCTACAACTTATCTTTAACCAGAAGGAACTGAATATGCGTCAACGCCGATGGGTAGAACTACTCAACGATTATGACTGTGAGATTCGTTACCATCCAGGCAAAGCAAACGTCGTTGCCGATGCTCTCAGTCGACGAAGCTACTTGCTTAGCGTTCGTAATTCCCAAGCCTGGTTTAATCTCGAAGCTCTTATCCGTGACGCGCATCATGCTTGTTTTACCGAGCGAACTTTGAAGAAGGAAAGAATTTTAAGCGATGGTGCCCAACTCAAGAATAAGTCGAATGGTATCTTTCATTATTTGGTCCGAATTTGGATTCCCAAGCGTACGAACTTACGACAACTTCTGATGGACGAAGCCCAAAAATCTCAATATTCTATTCATCCCGGTGCCGACAAGATGTACCAGGACATGCGTTACAAGTACTAGTGGCCGGGCATGAAGAAGGATATCACTATCTATGTTTCAAAATGCCTGACTTGTTCCAAGGTCAAGGCTGAGCATCAAAGGCCCTCTAGCTTACTCGTCCAACCAGAGATCCCGATGTGGAAATGGGAAAGTATAGACATCGAATTCATAACGAAACTTCCGCGTACTCAATCTGGTCATGATAGCATTTGGGTTGTGGTTGACCGTTTGACCAAGTCAGCTCACTTCCTGCCAATACGAGAAGACTTTAAGGTAGAAAGATTAGCCCGAATCTACACCAATGAGATCATTAGTCGACATGGGACGCCTCGCGACATCATCTCTGACTGCGATGGTCGGTTTACCTCGCGTTGTTGGGAAATGTTTCAATCTTCTCTCGGTACTACTCTTAATCTAAGTACCACTTTCCATCCCCAAACCGACTGTCAGACTGAAAGAACGATTCGCACCCTTGAAGACATGCTCCGTTCGTGTGTCATAGATTTCGGTGGTAATTGGGACGCGTACTTACCTTTGGTCAAATTCTCGTACAATAACAGTTATCATTCTAGCATACAAATGGCACCATTTGATGCTTTATACGGAAGGAAATGTCGATCGCCTATTGTGTGGCACGAGATCGGAGATGCACAACTTACCGGTCCAGAGCTGTTGCAAGAAACGACAGACAAAATCCTCCAAATTCGAAACAATCTATTGAAAGCTCGGAGCCGACAGAAAAGTTACGCTGATAGACGCCGCAAACCCCTTGAATTTAATGTTGGTGATCACGTACTCCTAAAGGTTGCACCTTGGAAGGGGGTGATCAGATTCGGCAAGAAAGGAAAGCTCGCGCCTCGATACGTTGGACCCTTTAAGATTCTGGAAAGGATTGGAAAAGCGGCCTACAGACTCGAACTACCAGAGGAACTGAGTAACGTCCACCCGACTTTCCACGTTTTGAACTTCAGAAAGTGCTTGGCCGACCAGGAATTACATGTCCCTCTTGAGGATTTACAAGTGGACGAAACATTACACTTCGTGGAAAAGCCTGTCGAGATCGTGGGACGAGAAACCAAGGTACTCAGACGCTCACGCATTCCCATTATGAAGTTTCGCTGGGAAGGCAAACGTGGTGGCAAGTTTACCTGGGAACTCGAAAGCGACATTAAGGCGAAGTACCCGCAGTTGTTTGTTACGGCTAAAGCCTAATTTCGGGACGAAATTCCCTTAAGTAGGGGAGGCTGTAACACCCTGTGTTTCGAAAGTCAAAGTCAAAGTCAAGATTGAAGTCAAAGGAAGAAAAGGTTGCTAATTGCGATCTGTCACTCCTTGCTCAACTACTGTTTTGACTTCTTTGACTTGTAATCGAATCTATTTATTTATTTGCTTTAGTTGTATTATGTGGAGTATCTATTTATAATCAAGGTTTAATCGCTATATAATCACATGTTTAATCGACTTATCGCTAATTGCTATCGCAATCACAACTCGAATTATGTGTTCTAGAAATTGTTTTATGTGTGTGTGTTATTTATGTGTTACTTGTGCATGTTATGGTTATGTTGAGGTGTTAATCGCAATCGCAAACCTATAGCATAGCAATCGAATCACAAACGCTAAACGCAAGTTAATTATAGTGATTGTATGTTAGATACAGTAGTTATGTAATTTGTGTAACTAATGGGAGATACTATCGCACTGCTCACTCGAATAGCATCGTAACGCTCAACACGCGAATCAAAACGACAAAACTCGTCGCGCCGAACACTAGGATCGAGTTGTCACCCGATCGGGCTGCCACCCGATCGGATTGCCACCCGATCGGCTGACACCTTCACCACTTTCCTTTTTGGGAAACCCTATAAATACCCACCTGTCACATCATTTGTGATGTGACAGCTCCCTTGTTCGACCAGCCGACCTCAAGCTCTCATTTCTCTTGATTTCTCTCGATTCTTGTAAGTTTTCAACCTAAATCTTGTACTTCTATGATCTACACACACTTCTACATCATTTTCACCTTTGAATCTTAACTTTTAACCGTGAAATCACCGGATTTGAGGTGTTCTAGGGTGATGTCATCATGAGGTTCTTATGAACTTCAAAGATTGGCTTCATTCCACCAAGAACAACTTAGATCTGAAGGATTTCTACAAGATTAAGCAATGTTTTCGCATAGATCTACACAAACTCATGGTTGAAAGGATTAAGAGATGGTTTTCCAACTTTCTTTCAACTCTTTTACACTCAATGCACTCAAACCCGATAGAATCGGAGCTCGTTCTGATCTTCTACTCTTTCTTAGTGATGGGTTAGTTCAAGATCTGAATTCTATCTAAGAGACTACTGATTAAAGGTTTGAACATGAACAACCGTCTCGAACCATGAACCGGTCGGACTAGGGTGATTCCTGATTGGTCGGATCACTTGGGTCGAGATGGGGTTCCTGTTGTTCAAGCAAGATATCAAAACGTCTCGTTCAAAGCTACAAAACTTCAAACAGAATCAAGTGTCAAGACGATCAGATCGTTGGGACGGATTGTCGTCCGATCGGATTGCCGTCCGATCGGATTGCCGTCCGATCGAATATCCGATCGGAAGGCAATCTGATCGACCGGCCATCCGATCGGGTTGCACTTGGCTCCACACTTAAACTTCTATTTTAACATTTCAAGGATCTGAACATCGAACGGATTACCGCCCGATCGGATTGCCATCCGATCTAGTGACCGTCCGACCGTATGATGTTTGGGACTTTGATACTTAATCAATTTTCAACATGTTCAATACATACGGATTGCCACCCGATGGGATAGCCATCCGATCGAGTGACCGTCCTGCTGTTAACTTGTTCTCAAACTGAGTAGCCTCGCCAATCGGATCGCCATCCGATCGGACCGCCGTTCGATCGACCGACCTGAAGGGCAGAAATACTTCTCTATTTTTAAAATGCTACAACGAAAACTTCAAAGGACAAACCATCATACACAAACACATCCTTACCAAATGAGGTGTCAGTCCAATCGAATCGCCACCCGATCGGATGACCATCGGAATGGATTGCCTCCCGATCGACTGGCCATCCGATCGGATTGCCATCCGATCGGATTACCATCCGATCCTTGGTACTCTTTCATCGTTTTACGCGCCGCTTATCGTTTATGCTATCGTTAACTATTCAGGATAATCTCTCTTAGTGCTCCCTTCAATCCAAGGCAGTGTTTATTAAGTTAAACGCTATCTGTGAGTATACTCGATCCCTTTTTGCTTTATGCACTTTTGGGTGTTACATACGTACTTATTATGGATCACATCGAACACACAACACAAAAACTAATTATACGCTGACCTTTAATGCATGTTATACGTGACTCGATGAATGCCTGTTTGTTATGTTAACACATTGATTGCTGTCTACCTGCCTTAGCAACGATAGTACTATAGTTTGGACTCAGCACCTGTTTACTCAGGGGTTATTAAGGACAATACTTCACGTGTTCACAGTGGTGAACATGTGATGCGCACTCGCTACTCGCAGTCAACTCGCAGTCATTGGTATTGATAGGATCTTTATCGATAACTTACATGCTTTACATTATACGTTATACATATTGGTTATGTGTAAACGATTTCGAACTTTATTATGCTATAATCAAACTTGTATGCTCACCTTTACACTATGTGTATTGACCTCTATTTTAACGTATGTGACAGGTGTTTGAATGCATAGGATGTTGCTTACCTGCTTTTGTGGAATCAAGTAGGACCGAGAGTCTAGAAACAAAGACAATTTATATTTCATTTGAATCTGAGTTGTCGGAACATATTTGTTTTGAAAATATCTATTGTCTGTAATAATTATATTACTTAATGGGTTATGGTATGGGTCATAATATTAACTATTCGGTAATTTAGTCATTATGGAATTTCTCTTGACAATCTGTTTCGCTCAGTGCCATGCCCCGATGTTTCCGTCATCGGTTGGGGTGTGACAACAATTGCCAGAGGAAATGGCGGGAATACATGATGTATTTCATGTATGTAATCTCAAGAAATGCTTAGCAGATGAATCGTTAATGGTACATCTTAAGTATATAGAGGTAAATGAGAAACTTAAGTTTGTAGAGAAACCCCTACAAATCAAAGACAGAAAGATCAAGAATCTCAAACACAAGAGATTAATTCTAGTCAAGGTAAAATGGGATTCCAAGAGAGGACCAGAATACACTTGGAAACTCGAATCAGAGATGCAAAGGAAATATCCACACCTGTTCCAGTAGACCTCGAGGACGAGTTCTAAAACAAGGTGGGGAGGATATAACAACTCTCCTAAAATTCTTAAAACACCCCTATATGTCCTAAAATATAACCCGTATACGAAAAATAGGCCTGAAATACCATTACTTTAACAAAAATTAAATAAAAACAATATTTTAACTCTCCCGCGGGGCGCGTGTAACGACACGCCCAAAAATGTTCTAAACCGCTCCGTAAGTGAAAACCCGGACCCTTAACATAACCCTAAACACACCCGAGTACGAGAAACGGACCCGAAATACCTTCCTGCTTGGAGAAATCAAGAAAAACAAGATTTTTGGTTCGCTCGCGGGCTGCGTAAGAGTTAAGCCAAGCTTACGCGGGCCGCGACAGCAAGGCAAACTACCGGATAAAGATCAAGGCCACGTGTCGTTACACGTGTCAAGACCCTCGATGACTCAGCAACCTCTGATCTGATCCAAACTCCCTCGCGGGCCGCGTAAGGTTCCTTTCAAGTTTACGCGGGCCGCGACACGCCCCATTTCCAGCACTATAAATAAGGAGTTCGAGTTCAGTTGAAAGATGCTCAATTCTTTTCTTCTTTTAGCTTCTATTATAGCAAAATAGTAACTCGGGTATTATACTCTAAAACCCGAAACTCTGCCCGTCATTAGGGTAATAACTCTAATCACTGGTACGATATTGTATCCGATCGATTAAAACCGATCCAATGGATGTTTAAGTGCTGCCAATATCTGGCTATACTTTGTCATTCGTTGTGAGGGTTTCGATCTCGTGATTATCGTTAAAGTTGAATTGAGTTAATACACTAATACGAGTTCCATTAGAAATTAGAACTCATAATCAGGAAGCTGTTAAACTAGAATACTTAGCAATTAAGTAAACTTAATGGTTATGTAAAACTTAACAATTAAGGAAACTTAGTAGTTAAGCAAGCTAAGTAAGTTAATTAATCAGCTAAATACATTATTTAATTAATCGGCTAAGTAAATTACTTAAACCGTTAAAGAAAAATTTATCAGTTAAGTAAGATTAATTAAGTTAAGTATGATTAATTAACCAGTTAAGCAAGATTAATTAAGCTAAGCGAGATTAATTAAGCTAAGCGAGATTAATTAAGCTAAGTAAGATTAATTAAGTAAGTAAATTAAACACCTAAATAGATATACATGAAAATAAATAAATATATATATATATATATATGAGATAGATAATATCAAAGGAAGGTGCAATGAAGGTATAAGAAGATATATATATGGGTAGGAAGCTTCCTAAAAATGTATACGTAACTTCCTAGAATGTTTTGTCCGATCGATTCAGGAACCAACTAACGGATGCCAAAGTATACTTTGTGAATTTCGTTAAACGGATGCCAAAGTGCTATACTTTGTGAATTTCGTTAAGGTTCAGATCTCGTGACCATCGTTAGGTTTGATGTGGTTTTACACTAATACGTATTCCACTCTATTAAACTAAATGTTTAACTACCCGAAACTCTACACCATACTCTTACAATCAAAATGGATGCTTAATCATCAGAAGGTTCAAAACAAAAAAGTATATGCTTAATTATCAGAAGGAGTAGAATCAAGAAGCTTGTTAAATCAATACTGCATGCTTATAATGTGAGTCAGTCTCTTTTTATCAACAATGTTTTACAATACTCCAATCATTTTCAAAAGTTATAATTACAGGGATTAAGTCGTGGTTATCTTGAATCACTGGCTAGCGGGGTATTATGCACATTACTAATTTCTCACGGTTAGGCTAATAAATCCTAACAGTGATAATCATCACTACTTGGGTGAAAGGACCCAATAGTGGTATGACCATCATCACCAGGAGGTGACACGGCACCAGATAAAAATAAGATAGAAGCCATTGTAATCGCTCTTATGCTGTAATTTATAACTATGCGTCATTTTTGTACAAACTGAATGAACTCACCAGTATTTCCTGCTGACCAAATCTTTTTAAAATGTGTTTCAGGTAATTACAGTAGATTGGAATAAGAGTGATGATACGACACCAAAAGGCTTACAGAAGTGGCTTAATTTATCAATTAAATTAAGAAAAGTTGTTTTATGTATTCGGGTTTATCCCATATTAAAGCTACCTTTCAAAACATGGTTTTATCCCATCTATTTAATAAATAAAATCCGGTGTTTTCTAAACTCTGATATTTTTCCTAACTCACGGTCCTGATGAAATTTTCGCTGCACTACTTTTCTAAATAACCACCGGTACCACTAAAAACTGGTTCGCGGTTCCCGATTCCGTCCAGGGTGGGGTCGGGGTCGTGACAGAAGGTGGTATCTGAGCCACTTGTTTAAGCAATAAGGTGTTGTAATAAAATACCTAAGTTTAAACAAAGAGTTAGCAACTTGATATTTTCTGGTAGCACTCAGAATAGTATTTAGACTTGAACTTAGGAAAGATGCCTTAATATGAGCTTCAAGATGAGCTAATTACTTGTATAAGTATAATGTGATAGATATTGGTATGCCATAAGAATAATGATTAGAACATTGCAAAGTACGATAAATAAGCAATAACACTTAATTGCTGTTAATTCTTGCTTATTGATACTAATTGGTCTAGAATAAGATATGTTATGGGAATACAAATTTCCTTGATTCTAGATGAAAGCCTTAATAAAAGAGGCACTTTTAAAATCTTGAAAAAAAATACTATTTATGGGAAATACAAATTTCTTCTCCGGCAAGACTGGGTATGGTGTAGCAGACTCTCCAGCTTGTCCGGATATACTGGGGTTACCTCTCCGGCGAGAACCGGATAAGACGGGGTATATAATATGTCAAACAAGTGACAAGATTTCCCTAAATAGTATCATGACCTGATATCTGACTTGTTTTTGGAAATATGAATCTGTTAAATACATTGACCTTATGAATGGTATGTATGATTATATAGATATGTATACTATAAGGAATTCCAAAAGCCATAACGATTGACAATTTAAAATAAATCACGAACATAAGTGTCAATGATAATTCTAGATTTCTCTATCAGGAATCTCTTGCATATATCTATAATTCCGATATCAAACATTATTTCGTTTGATCATCTGTCTCGTAACTCGTGCGACAAAATAAAAAAATAGGAACCCTTTAAGTTGGGATGCCATCAAAAGTATAAGAATTTCCAATGCGTTACCATAGACTATTAACACAAGAAAGAAGCATGTAAAGTTGTGCTAATGCACAAGAAAACACATAAAACTTAAATTATACGACCACAGACGTCGAAGTATATCACACACGAATTTCGAGGCAAGACCTTTGGAAAATATGATTGGGCACGAAGACACCAATGCTAATCCCGTCAGTGGAAGAATTACTAATAAAAAAGCAGCACTTGGCCATGTGATCCTACAAACGACATGAATCTTGCTGAGGTACGATAGAACAAGATTTCACAACAATCGGTGCATAGTCTAATCCAATTCTTGACACTGCAAAAGAAGTCACATACCTTTACAATCCCCTATTTCATTTTATTCGACATTCCCTAGTAATGTCACTTAACAACGGTTATCACACAAAATTCCAGATAAAATTCTTAAATTCCTTTTGTTAAAATTCAGACCTCTGCACATAGTAAATAGACTTTTGCATTTCAACTCTCCTAATGGTCATCATGAGGATTTCTTTCATAATCGCGAATATTTATTTGGTTGTTTCATTTCTTGGTAAATCCACACGTTACACATGCACTGTTTGTTGCGCATGTGGTTAGTTTGAATTATGAAGACCATTGGAGGGCTTCATTCCAATTTGTTGTTTTATTAAAACTCAAATATCGTCCTGCTATACTTGATCTTTGCATTATAAACCGCATTTTTTGCAAAACGATGACTCTTTGATATCGAATCGACAAATTTCTTGAAAAACTCGATTTTCTTTTGAATGGTATACATGGTTTTTGTTGTAACCATGTCAGAACTTTCTTATTGATACATGAACTCGTTGTGTTTAAACCAAGTTCCATTGTTTGAACTTTCTCGCAATACGTATTCAAATTCAAGGTCTCGTATGATAGATTAAGGTCATCATATTCATCCCAACAAGCCCTTCAATTACTTTGAACCATAACAGGCTTGTTTGGTCTTCGACTTCATCAAATCGTTTCATTGATCACGATCACCTTGTGGTGACGTTTTCACAAAATTGAAGCTTGCGCTAACCTCGTTTGCACACATCATATACGGATTTAATTATTTATTTATTTATATTGAATCCGCTTTGTTGATTTATCCTATAAAAGCAATTTTAACACAATCGTGTGCTAAGATAATGATACACCAATTCATGTCATATTTCAGTGTATCTCTTAATGGTTCTTACAGCATCAATCGAGCCTTTCGTGATATTTATTGCTTTTTCATCTTCAATCGAAAAACATTATTCAATTGTTTCAATTTCAATCGAAAATCCTACTAGATTTGTTTAAAACAAACATTCGGACTTACTTCATTTGATTTAAAACACGGTGAACTCGCCCAATCACCGCTATTATTATTTCGATCACTATGACACCTTGTGGCGTCGATATAGACTTGTAGCTTGAGCTAATCTATATATACCTTTCGCTTGACTCATCCTTGAAAATGGTCTTAATACAACTATGTGTTAAGACAATGATACACTAAACTCTGTTGTGTATCGGTGTATCCTTGTAATTCGATAAATGTCAACCCATTGATTTTTCTCAGTTGACAAATCATTTTCGTACTTCTATTTCATTCGAGCTTGTTGATTCTGAGTCTTCCTCAGTTGACAATCAAAGTAAATTTTCTATTGACAGTGAATTCTATTGTTTCTAAAAATCATTCACAACTTGTAAACATTCACTTGAACCTAATCACCTTAGAAACTATATCATTTCATCTCATTCATTTGACATCAACTTCTTGAACTAATTCAGTTGAACCATTGAGCCCTAATTATTGTAAAACACGTATTTATCTTAGAACTGTTCTTATTGACTAAAACATGACATAACTCGGAAAGAGATATCGTAGCCCAAATCTCGAGGACGAGATTTAAAACAAGGTGGGGAGGATGTAACGACTCACCCAAAAATGTTCTAAACCGCTCCGTAAGTGAAAACCCGGACCCTTAACATAACCCTAAACACACCCGAGTACGAGAAACGGACCCAAAATACCTTCGTGCTTGGAGAAATCAAGAAAAACAAGATTTTTGGTTCGCTCGCGGGCCGCGTAAGAGTTAAGCCAAGCTTACGCGGGCCGCGACAGCAAGGCAAACTACCGAATAAAGATCAAGGCCACGTGTCGTTACACGTGTCAAGACCATCGATGACTCAGCAACCTCCGATCTGATCCAAACTCCCTCGCGGGCCGCGTAAGGTTCCTTTCAAGTTTACGCGGGCCGCGACACGCCCCATTTCCAGCACTATAAATAAGGAGTTTGAGTTCAGTTGAAAGTCGCTCAATTCTTTTCTTCTTTTAGCTTCTATTATAGCAAAATAGTAGCTCGGGTATTATACTCTAAAACCCAAAACTCTGCCCGTCATTAGGGTAATAACTCTAATCACTGGTACGATATTGTATCCGATCGATTAAAACCGATCCAATGGATGTTTAAGTGCTGCCAATATCTGGCTATACTTTGTCATTCGTTGTGAGTGTTTCGATCTCGTGATTATCGTTAAAGTTGAATTGAGTTAATACACTAATACGAGTTCCATTAGAAATTAGAACTCATAATCAGGAAGCTGTTAAACTAGAATACTTAGCAATTAAGTAAACTTAATGGTTATGTAAAACTTAACAGTTAAGGAAACTTAGCAGTTAAGCAAGCTAAGTAAGTTAATTAATCAGCTAAATACATTATTTAATTAACCGGCTAAGTAAATTACTTAAACCGTTAAAGAAAAATTTATCAGTTAAGTAAGATTAATTAAGTTAAGTATGATTAATTAACCAGTTAAGCAAGATTAATTAAGCTAAGCGAGATTAATTAAGCTAAGCGAGATTAATTAAGCTAAGTAAGATTAATTAAGTAAGTAAATTAAACACCTAAATAGATATACATGAAAATAAATATATATATATATATATATATGAGATAGATAATATCAAAGGAAGGTGCAAGGAAGGTATAAGAATATATATATATGGGTAGGAAGCTTTCTAGAAAATGTATAGGTAACTTCCTAGAAAAGCTATAGGAAATTTCCTAGAAATTTCATACTTCTTACCTATAAATAGGAAGCCTAGGAATTCATTTCCTTTACTCATTCCTTCTATTCTTCTCTCTATACGTTGGTGTTCTAACCAATAATCACCAATGCGATGTTCTGTCCGATCGATTCAGGAACCAACTAACGGATGCCAAAGTGATATACTTTGTGAATTTCGTTAAACGGATGCCAAAGTGCTATACTTTGTGAATTTCGTTAAACGGATGCCAAAGTGCTATACTTTGTGAATTTCGTTAAGGTTCGGATCTCATGACCATCGTTAGGTTTGATGTGGTTTTATACTAATACGTATTCCACTCTGTTAAACTAAATGTTTAACTACCCGAAACTCTACACCATACTCTTACAATCAAAATGGATGCTTAATCATCAGAAGGTTCAAAACAAAAAAGTATATGCTTAATTATCAGAAGGAGTAGAATCAAGAAGCTTGTTAAATCAATATTGCATGCTTATAATGTGAGTCAGTCTCTTTTTATCAACAATGTTTTACAATACTCCAATCATTTTCAAAAGTTATAATTATAGGGATTAAGTCGTGGTTATCTTGAATCACTGGCTAGTGGGGTATTGTGCACATTACTAATTTCTCACGGTTAGGCTAATAAATCCTAACAGTGATAATCATCACTACTTGGGTGAAAGGACCCAATAGTGGTATGACCATCGTCACCAGGAGGTGACACGGCGCCAGATAAAAATAAGATAGAAGCCATTGTAATCGCTCTTATGCTGTAATTTATAACTATGTGTCATTTTTGTACAAACTGAATGAACTCACCAGTATTTCCTGCTGACCAAATCTTTTTAAAACACGTTTCAGGTAATTACAGTAGATTGGAATAAGAGTGATGATACGGCACCAAAAGGCTTACAGAAGTGGCTTAATTTATCAATTAAATTAAATTAAGAAAAGTTGTTTTATGTATTCGGGTGTAACAACCCTCAGTAAAACCGACACTCTCGAATATTTCCGACACCCTATTATATTTAAAAATGTCCCAATATGTCTTTAAATACATCTCATATGTGAAAACCGTGCCCGAAATACAATATAACCTTTAAAAATAAAAATTTAAATCTAAAAAATAAGTCGAGGCGGGCCGCGTAGACCCACCCCAAGCCTTTACGCGGGCGGTATAGAGGTTGGAACCTGATTTTGTTAGTTTTCTTAAGTTCAGGTGAGCCTCGTAAGACCACGTTTAAGTTAACGCGGGCCGCGAGAGATCAGGATAGTGGCGCATCCCGGTGATGACACATGTCATCATCGTGGCGGGTCTAGATCATGACCGGGACAAGCTATACGTTTGACCAGGGTTGACGCGGGCCGCGTAACCCTTGTCTGTTCTTTACGTGGGCTGCGTGAGGACCAGGTTTCAGCACTATATAAGAAAGCAACGGGTTTTCGTTTTCCGTCGCTCATTATTTTCTTTCTTAAACGAATTCTGAAGTAGTAGAAGTAATACGCGGGTATTATATCCCCCTAATTAGCGAAGTTCTGCTCCGTTGTAAGTATTATAACCCCGGTTTCGTAATAGATACGCTGCCCGGTTGATTTAGGGTTCCGTAACAACTGTCGTGGTTCTGCCCGACTTAGTTGTTGGAATACCGTCTCGGGGAGGGTATCATTAATATTTTCAAAGGGTTATGATACTAACCTATGTACATTGTGTAAATTATAGATTATTCACAGGAAACCCTTACGAGAAGTCTAAGATAGCAATGTGAGTTTATCCTCTTTTCGATAACCTTTTTGTAATATTTTACAAAACCTTTAATGTTTTACAATGTGATTAAGCGGTGATTGAGTCTTTGTAGTTCTTCAATTACTGCCGGTATGTTGGGGTTTTGTATACAAAATTTACTACATTGTGAGTAGTAAGTCGGGGATGACAGTATGTTACCATTGGACGACGAGTTAGCCAATGTGTAATATGACCCACATGTCAGGATTGACAGTATTGAATGAGTAATTGTGTAGAAATAAACAATGTGATCGCTCTCAATACTGTTTTAATTGATAAAATGTTTCTTGATTAAACTGGGATTCACTCACCAGTATTTCCCACTGACAAATGTTTTTAAAACGTGTTTCAGGTAACAAAATGTGACAGCCAATTAGTAAAAAGCCAGCTGGAGAGCACTGAAGGCTTGGGAAAAATGTGGCTATAAAAGTTACGTAAAAGACGATGTTTTAAATTCAATAAAATAGGGTTTATCCCTATAAACGTGTTGTAATAAGAAACTTGGGTTTTACCCATGTGATTATTAATATTAAATGAGGTGGTTTTACTCTGATAAACACTTCCTAACTACGGTCCTGATGAAATTTCCGCTGCCAATTTAACAAGCTGATACCACTGAAACTCTGAGTTCGCGTCCGCCCGTTCCCGGGACAGATAAGGGATCGGGGGTTGCGACAGAAGTTGGTATCAGAGCCTAGCCACTGGTCTAAGCCAAAGAAGTGTTCTGCTGACACTTAAATTCTAAATTTTGTGTTAGGAAATAAATTACGGAAATACGTGCATAACTGTATTTATTTGTTATGTGTTATTTGACTATTTGTTAGTTTACAGTAAGAGCGATCAAGGACCCTCAGACATGTGTCGTCAGTTGTCTGATTCACCTAGGAGTGAAGGTACCTCTTCACAGCCTGCCCTTTCTGGGTATTCTGCTGATCAGGAAGAAGGGATGTTTGCCTTTAAAGCTCAGTCAGAAGATGTCACGACCCCCGACCCACCCTGAACGGAATCGGGAGCCGCGAACAGCCAAGTGGTACCGGTGATTATTTTGAAAAATATTGCAGCGGAAATTTCATCAGGACCGCGAGTTAGGAAAAATATCAGAGTTTAGAAAACACCGGATTTTATTTATTAAATAGATGGGATAAACCCATGTTTTACAATGGTAGCTTTAATAAAACAATATTTCTTAATTTGATTTAGTTAATAAAATAAGCCACTTCTTGAAGTCTTTCAGTGCCGTATCCATCTCTACTGTAATTACCTGAAACATGTTTGAAAAAGGTTTTGTCAGCGGGAAATACTGAGTGAGTTCATTCATTTTACTAAAACGACTCGTTTGTTATAATTAACAGTATTAAGAGATTACAATGTTTCTGATATCAAACCAACTACCCACAGTATTTGTCACTCGACTCTTTTCTGTGACTGTGGTCATATCACCATTGGCTGCCCCAATGAATGACGGTTATCACTAAATTTAGGTTCGCCCACCTAAAGTGATAAAACTTCAATATTGTGCACAATACCCCACATACCGGCTGTAATTTGGTGATTACATAAACTTAATCCCTGTAATTATAACCTTTGAAAATAAACATGATTTTGTAAATAATTTTGATAAAAAGAGAATGACTCACTTTATAAGCATGCAGTATTTGATTTAACAAGCTTCTTGATTCTACTCCTTCTGATAATTAAGCATATACTTTATTGTTCTGAATCTTCTGATGATTTAACAGCTTGTTTGATTGTATATTTGGGAGTATTCTGGTAGTTAAACATATAGTTTAACAGAATGGAATACGTATTTGTGTATAACCCAAATCAAACCTTAACGGTAGTCACGAGATTCGAACCTTAACGAAATTCACAAAGTATAGTCTTGTTTAGACAGTATTTTGGCATCCGTTTAACGAACTCACAAAATACAATACTTTGGCATCCGTTAGTTGGTTCCTGAATCGATCGGACAGAACATCGCATAGGTGATTATTGGTTAGAACACCAACGTATAGAGAAAAGAATAGAAGAAATGAACAAAGGAAATGAATTCCTAAGCTTTCTATTTATAGGTAAGAAGTAGGAAATTTCTAGGAAGTTTCCTATAGCTTTTCTAGGAAGTTACCTAGACATTTTCTAGGAAGCTTCCTACTTACATATATATCTTCTTACACCTTCCTAGCACCTTCCTTTGATATTATCTATCTCATATATATATATATATATTTATTTTTTCATGTATATCCATTTAATAAATCTTACTTAGCTTAATTAATCTTGCTTAATCTTAATTAATCCCGCTTATCTATTTAATTAACAGATTAATTAATCTACTCTGCTAAGTTTATTTAACTAGTAAGTTTACTTAGCTATTAAGTATTCTAGCAGTTCCCTGATTACGAGTTCTAGTTTCTAGACACAATGGAACTCGAATTAGTGTATTAACTCAATTCAACTTTAACGACAACTCACGAGATAGAAACCCTCACAACGAATGACAAAGTGCGATACTTAAACATCCATCGAATTCACGACGAATGACAAAGTATAACCCAAGTTTGAGCAGCACTTAAACATCCATCGGATAGTTTCAATCGATCGGACATTGAATCGTAGCAGCGATTAGAGTTATTACCCTAATAACGGGCAGAGTTTCGGGATTGAAAAGGTATAATCCCAAGCTACTATTTACTATAATAAAAGCTAAAGGAAAGAAAAAAATGATAGTAGTGATCAAATTAATACCCTGTTATATCGGCATCGTTTCGTGCTGTGTGTGTTTTGAACGAATTGGAGTATAACTCAGTGTAGGAAACGAATTTAAGTGTCAAACGAACGCCAGAAATCAAGTGCCAATGCCTTCTATTTATACTGAGAAATTGTTCCTCTCGCGCCACGCGAGAGATCCTTGGGTGCGCGTCGCGTGGCGCGGCGGGTTACTTTTAACATCAGGTTGCCGCGTGTATTTATAGGTTAGCTGAGTCGACGGATCGAGAAAATTCGATTCTGACAGAAAACTGTGATGATAATCATAAATGGGAAATACCCCCCCCTGAGTTTTAGGGGCCCTGATCCTGATTACAATTGTTCTGAAATTTTTAGGGTTTATGCAGGATTACTTGAGTGTCTCAATTAGGGTTTCCTTTTGGGGGCAAATTAAAATAAGAAATAGTATTTTTAATAAGAGTTGTTACATCAGGGGTCCGGGTTTATACTTACGGTATGTTTTTAGAACATTTTTGTGTGAGTCGTTACATTCTACCCACCTTGTTTTAAATCTCGTCCTCGAGATTTAGGCTACGATATCTCTTTTAGAATTATGTCATGTCTTAGTTAGTAAGAACAGTATTAAGGTAGATGATACAAAATCAAATTTTGTGAATATGAGTTTTACAATAAATTGGACTCAAATACTCAACTAAATCAATTCCAGAGATCGATGTCAAATGAATGAGATGAAATGATAAAATTTTTCAAAGTGACTAGGTTCAAGTCAAAAGATATATGATTAATAGATGAGAATGTTTATAAGTCGAAAAAATGACTTTAGAAACAATAAAAGTCATTGTCAAAGGAAACTTACTTGATTGTCAAATGAGGACAACTTAGAATTCACAAGCTCAAATGAAATAGAAACACGAAAATAATTTGTCAACTATCGAATTATGATATGAGAAAAATCAATGTGTTGACATTTATTGAATTGCAAGGATACACCGAAATACAATAGAGTTTAGTGTATCATTGTCTTAATACATAATTGCATTAAGACTATTTTTAATGATGAGTCAAACGAAAGACTACCGTATAATGCCTCGAAAGGCGCAGCCTTTATGCTGGTATGGTAGCTATTGTTGTAGGAGAATTCGATCAATGGTAGGTTCTTATCCTAACTACCACCCAAATCGATCGCTCATGCAAGTAGCATGTCTTCTAACGTTTGAATAGTACGCTCACTCTGACCGTCAGTCTGAGGATGGTAGGCCGTACTAAAATTCAAACGTGTGCCCAAAGATTGTTGGAAATTCTTCCTAAAATGTGACGTGTATCTAGTATCTCGGTCAGAGATAATAGACACAGGTATGCCATGTAAGGCTACCATCTTATCAACGTATAACTGGGCTAACACATCGGAGTTGTAAGTCTCCTTGATGGGTAAGAAATGAGCTGACTTAGTCAGTCCATCAACTATAACCCATATTGTATCATTTCCTTTTCTTGTCTTGGGTAACTTGGTAATAAAATCCATAGTTACCATTTCCCACTTCACGTAGGAAGTTCAGGCTGTTGTAGCAAACCTGATGGTTTCTGATGCTCGGCTTTGACTTGCGCAATTGTCAAGCATTTAGCTACATAGGTGGCCACAGACTTCTTCAAGCCTATCCACCAATAGTTTGCCCTTAGATCCTGGGTAGCTGATGGAAATTCTTAATCGTTGCCTAATTAGGGTTGCGGCATGTATGCATAAGCAATATGAACCGTCTTTCTTATTTAATAACATAAAACCCTCAAAATATTGAGTTAGGCTTTATGTGCCTATGTTTTAAAACCTATTTAATCAAGGTTTCGATTATTCCATAATCAATATGGAGTTTTCACAATACTCCAGCCCACAGCGGGATACAATCTTAATTCTACCTGCCTTCCCGGAGGTAAGCAGGGAAAACTTATGAGAAGATAATCAAGATTACAAGGAGGCTACAGAGATTTTCCATATCTCAGGCTCCAGTTCATCCACCATTACTCGTGTCAAATAAGTGACACCTTTATGTTCTAAGTTCACGAATTCCTTAGTCGGGAACGTTTACTAAAAAAAAAAATTTCCGTTTTTGGATATCTTCTTTGAATACTACTAGTCGACTTTAGTACAATATGACCATTGGGATATCTCAGGGGTTCCATGTATTAAACCTCCATGCTGATCAGACATGGAATTAATCTATGGGACACACTAGGATACGCCAATCCTCATATGACACTTTTATCAAACATAGTTTGGCATTCGCAGGCGATAGAAAACAATGAGAAAATAAATAAAATAACATATGTTGTCGTACTCTATGCGAAGAAAGAGTACTCTTAGATTTTTCGGAAGGATTCCTTGCCGATACTAGAAGAATCGGTTACTATGGTTTTCTTGGTAAGTTATACCTTGTGGATGATAATAAAATTTTTTTTGCTAAGTTTATGGTTCATGAAGATTTATTATTGCCTGTATTAAAAACAGGACACTTAGCAGAAATTATCATTGATAAATGATAAGGAAGTTTATTGTACAAGTGCTTATATTTAATTAATAATGGAAGTTTCACAAACTAGGCACCTAGCTAGGTTGGCTAGGCGCGCGAAAGGGTGCGGCCGGCCTAGACCCAGGTTCGATTCCGGGGACGGCCAGTTTCACCATTTTTTATGTTTAATATTAATTAATAGCACGGATACGTGTAATTACGAGGGTTGTCTCATAAGGAGTCTTGATAATTAATTGCTCCTTATCACCCACAATATGGGCTTGATTTTTAAGGCAACCAATCGATTTTTTTTTTCACTTTATTTAGTCCTTATATTTAACGGAACTAGGACATCGGAAAAATGATTCCTAATGGATATAAAACATCCATCTAATAATGCTGAAGCAGTCTCTGAGGTATACAGGCTTCTTACTGAACCTTCGTTGCTTTTTATTAAGCCTGTACTTGCTCTCTTTCTCAGATTTCTGGGAGTTATTCTATTTCTTTTGGTCCATCCTTCATATACGAAGTGTGAACAAAATCTCCTCATGAGCAATTTAAACATGGTTTTGAATGAGATTTAGAGCGAGAAGAATTCGGCGCTTTGGATTGTCTCATGACCTTTCTATGGTCCTTCCATCTGCTGCGTCAACCACAGCCTGAAGATTAACTCCATTAATATTGAGGTTTACGTTTGTAGTTTTATTAACTTTCGTCGCCTTAATAGCGTTGTGACTGTCGCCTACCTCATCCGAGTTTTCCATACTCGAAACTTGGTACCAATCACCAAGATTTAACCTTTATTAGTCATCATCCTGATGACCTGACTTAGGTTAGCCACGGCATTCATAAACCGTATGGGCTATTCTATTCCGAACATTCACAGTGAATGTTATTTGAACGTATTTCCATTATATTTAGCCTAGGTCACAACGGGACCATCCATGGCATTCAAAGTTTGGAGCGAGTCCAATACTTGCTTGACAGGGGACCATAATGTCATAACTGTCTTTGTCACAGGGACGATCATGAATAGCTCAAAGGCTAGCCTTACAAGACTTTTATTATATATGTACATATATGGCATAGAAGCCTGCCGCGATGGACATAGAAAATATGGCATAAAGCCCAGTCATGAAGGACATAAATGATTATACGGCACGGAGGCCTTGTCACAAAGGACATTTAGATATGGCACAAACGGCCTTATTATAAGGACATTCATCAAATCTGGTACAAAGGCATATCACCAGGAATGTTAACATTTAATATGTTAACTTGTCACGAATGACCAATTATAGCACATAGGCTTGTCATGAATGACTTTAAAACACAACTTAATGGTCTATTACCAAGGACCTGAATTTATAAGCCGCAATCTTATTAGATTAGGGCTTCAAGGTTTGAACGTGGTTCTTCACCTTTGGACAGGGAGTCGTAGACTACAACTGTCATCGTCTTGAAAGACGATTCTTTTGGCAGAAAAAATATGCCAAGCAACATCACTAATGGATGTTTATATATAACCATCGTATCTAATGATATTAGTCATGATCACATCGATCATATTGACTATTAGGTTTGGGTATAATCACACCATTTTGAACAGGGGATCATAAAGATCACTACTATCTTTGTCTTACCGACTCTAGAATAAAGTATAGCCCGTAGGCATTTTATCACGAGGGATGTTAATATTATGATCAGCATACCGAGGATACTAGTCAGGATCGCACTGATAGTATAGACTAT
>JARYGA010037194.1:0-20956 GCA_030545235.1 Helianthus tuberosus
GGAGGGTCTTGTATACCCTTGAAAGGATCATTGAGCAAGAAGGAATTGACTTGGGAATGTCAGAATTAGCCGAGATGTATGACCTTACCACATTTGGATTCCACCGATATCTATTCAAGAGTAAACCCGGAAAAGAACATCCCATCTTTAAAGCTACTAAAATAGATACCAACTGGAAACGGCGGTTCTTCTTCGTCAGAAGGGATTCTATCCCGGATGGAAAGGATTTGCCGAAGAAATGGAGCACTCATGGTAGGATAGGAGGATCCTTATAAGGATCACTAAGTAAGCTCATTCTGATAATGATTACTAATATACTTTTGTTTCTTTTTGTACAGCTATCACATTCTCGCATATTATTCCTTCAGCTGCCACCAAGGGGAGACTTGCTGCCTTTAGAAAGCTTGATCCTAAAACGAGATCATTCAAGACAATCACCCAGGATTCACAAGAGGTATCCTCAGGCTCTGTCACCATGTCAAGTAAGTATCCTGTTCTTTTTATATTCAAATGTTTAAATAAATAGTTATATATGAATAGAATAAGGACACTTATCTGTTTTGGGTGTGTAGGCGCTGGAAAATCATCAAGATCCGCTTCCAAATTTAGTGTCACTGAGCTTGACACCGTCCGATCCAAGAAAAAATCTGCTGCTAGCCCCTCCGTTGTAATCCCCAAAGCTACCACTTCAAATGGAAGAGGTGGAAAGAAGAGAAAGACTTCCGAAGCTGAGGATCTGCAAGGTCTGCCCCTGATCCGCCACCAGTTCCTTGAATACTTCAACGAGGTAAGGATCCTTGTCCCTGCTTTAGGTATCCAGCTTATTTGAGGATCACCTGTTCTTGAACTGCTCTTTATCTTCTTTGCAGAAATTTGCTGAGATTGAGGACTATGTTGGGCATGTCGAGGAGCAGGACAAGAAGATTGCTGACCTCCAACAAGTCGCATTGCTCAAGGATCTCAAGATTGCTGACCTCCAAAAGGATCTCAAAGATGCCAAAGCTCAGATAGCTACAATCCTGATCAATTTTGATTATGAGAAGAGCGAGATCACGGAGGATGCTAAGGTCTCCGCTGCCATAGCCATGTACAAGACCAAGCTCCAGATGGCTCAAGAAGCTCAGGATCCTGCCTTCGATAGGAGCAGCTGGGATGTGGAAGGCTGGAAGGCTAGGCTGGCTGAATTGGAGGATGAAGATGAGGCTGATGAGGTTCTGGCAATTGAGGCTAGTGGTAGTGGCAAGGATCATGGTGGTGAAGCTAGTGGAGCGGGAGATGGTGATGCAGCGAAGGTGTAGGCTGCTACAATGGGCAATGATGGACATTTCTAGACGTAGCCGGAGCCCATTTTTCAGTTTGGTTATGGTTTTTTTGTTTTGATGATGTTTTGATAAACAATGGCTGGTCTGTATTTGAACAATAGTAATTAGGGTTGAGGATCATGGGTGATCCTTTGAACAATAGGTAGGATTACAAATGGTGGAGGGATCCTCTGTTTGGGGGATGAAGCCATTGTGATCCTGCCGTCTTTAATTTCCTGCACTTGTTAGACCTACGAACAATGGACACCCTTTGCCAACCCATGTGGACGGGCCACGTTTTGCTGGTAGAAACATGGGTTGGCAATTTTGACAACCTTAAAAGGGTTTAAGCTTTTGTGAATAAAATGACTTTAACTTTTTGGCTATATCCTGTGTTGATATCCTTATTGTTATTTTATTTTTCAATCTATTGTGATGTTCATGTCGTTTAAACTTATCAAGTAAGGAAAAAAATTAAAAAAATATATCCCTTAAGAGTTAAGGATATGATCAAGGATCACATAAAAAATAGTTTAAGGATCATAAGTTCAGTTGTCAAAGGATAAGTGTCACTTAAATACATAATGATTAAAATCAAATCAGTTTAGGATCATACCTGAGAACCCAAGTTAGGATCCTATCCTTCAACACTTAAAATTAGGATAACCCAAGATACAAACCTTAGTTGAAAGTGAGGGTCAAGAATCTTTGGTCACTTATCTTCACAAACCTGAAATAAGATATTACTTGGGACTGAGCCAATAAAAGATGAATGTTAGTAACTGGGGACAAGCCCAATAATTCCGGGGACAAGCCCAAAAGATAACTAGGACAAGCCCAAAGGATAACTGGGGACAAGCCCAAAGGATAACTGGGGACAAGCCCAAAGGATCGTATGTAAACTGGAGTATGGCCCTTACTGGCGACTATCCAAACTTAGTGACATGAAAATGCCAAAACCTTAGCTAACGTGAAAACGTTAGAAACCTTAGGAACGGATGTATGGTACGTCTACCATTATACGGAGGATCCTGAATATAGCCAGTACAACGAAATTTTCAGCCCCTAAAGCGGGTACTGGTCCCATTGCCATGAACTATACCAGGATCATCGTGCGCTACTGGCGAAACGGGGGACAGGCCCAAACTGGGGACTAGCCCAAACAACTGGGGTCAAGCCCAAATAACTGGATACTTCTGTGGATACTCAACGCTTAGTTAAGGATGCCTGAACCTTCAAAACTCAAATTCAAGTAAAAGGAGGATAAAGGACGCAAGATCCTTATCCTTGTAAGAGAATAAAAAGAATGAAATAGTTTAAGATTGGAATGTTACCAGAAAGAGGATCATCTGTTAGTGGGGATCCTTCAAGGATACTTGTCGGGTAAGGATCATGGATCATGATCACATGAAATATTTCTTCAAATTGACAACATTCCAAGCTCTAGGTAGCAAATCACCCTCCATTGTTAGCAATCGATATGCCCCCTTTCCTGCTTCAGCTTCAATCAAATAGGGTCCTTCCCACTTTGGTGCTAGCTTTCCATCAGCAGGATTGGTGGTGTTTTGAAATGCTTTCTTTAATAACATATCCCCAACTTGGAATTTCCTGAGCCTGACATTTTTGTTGTAAGCTCCAGCCATCCTTTGTTGATAACTGGCCATCCTTATCCTTGCTAAATCCCTGATTTCTTCTATAGTATCCAAGTCTTGAATCAAGTTTTCAGCATTTTCTTCAGGATCACACGCGCTTGTTCTTGCAGTTGGAACCACCATCTCTGTAGGGATCACTGACTCTGCCCCAAATACTAAAGAAAATGGAGTTTGGCCTGTAGCATTCTTGGGAGTTGTTCTATCAGCCCACAGCACATAAGGTAGTTCTTCTGCCCATTTTCCTTTCTTGGATCCAAGCTTCTTCTTCAGATTGTTGATGATGATCTTGTTGGATGATTTTGCCTGACCATTAGCTTGTGGATGGACTGGTGTTGATGTTATCATCTTAATTCCCCAACTGTCACAAAAGTTAGTGGTTCTACTCCCAATAAATTGAGATCCATTATCACAAATAATTTCAGAAGGGATGCCAAATCTAGTAATAATATTTCTTTTAATAAAGGATATAACTTCCTTTTCTCTGACTTGAGCAAAGGCTTCAGCCTCTATCCACTTAGAGAAGTAATCAGTCATAGCAAGCATGAATACTTTTCCACCAGGTGCCTTAGGAAGCTTTCCAACTATATCCATTCCCCATCTCATGAATGGCCAAGAAGAGGATATAGGATGCAAGAGCTCTGCTGGTTGGTGAAGGATATTACTATGCCTCTGACAAGGATCACACTTCTTGGCATACTCCATAGCATCCTTCTTCATAGTGGGCCAATAGTATCATGTCCTCAGGATCCTTGAGAATAATGCCCTGCCCCCAGTGTGGTTTCCACAATCTCCTTCATGGAAATCCTTTAGGACTTCTTGAATTTCAGGATCCTCAATGCATCTTAAATATGGTCCTGCAAGAGATCGTTTATACAATATATTATTTAATATTGTAAATTGAGATACCTTAATTTTGAAAGCCCTTGGGTTTTCTCCTGTAGGAATTTCTCCATATTGTATGTATTTCATGATTGGGAGTATCCATGATCTTGAATGAGATTGGGTATCATTACTAGGGATGATTGCAGAATCTTCTCCTATCTCCATAGCTACATGATCCTTGATAGCAGGGGTCAGGATATGGATAATAGGGAGCTCAATATCCTCAGGAATCTTCAAAGATGATCCTAGATTGGCTAATGCATCAGCTTCTGCATTCTCTTCCCTTGGTACCTATGTCAAACTAAAGGATACAAAAGAGAGTGCCAATTCTTTGACTATCTCCAAATATTTGATTAGCTTTTCACCTTTAACAGCATAGGATCCATTAAAGTGATTAGTGATCAATAAAGAATCTACATGTACCTCAAGATACCTGATGCTCATGTGCTTTGCAATTTGCAAACCAGCTATCAAGGCTTCATACTCAGCCTCATTGTTGCTAGTTTGAAATTCACAAGCTATGGAGTGGGGTATTATGTCCCCCTGTGGTGATTTTAGTAGTATTCCAAGCCCTGTTCCATTTACATTGGAGGATCCATCAGTAAACAATATCCAAGGATCCTTGGTTTCTTCAAGCTGTTGGACTTCTAGTTCAGCTTCCTTTTGCAAATCACTACTGAAATCTGCCACAAAGTCAGCTAATGCTTGGGATTTAATGGCTGTCCTAGGCTCATATCTTATATCATATGCACTCAACTTCACTGCCCACTTAGCCATCCTTCCTGACATTTCAGGTTTCCTAAGAACATTCTTAATTGGGAAATTAGTTTTAACAATAATGGCATGAGTCTCAAAATAATGTCTCAATTTAGTAGATGCCATAATTAATGCAAGGATAAGTTTTTCTAAATGTGAATACCTGGATTCAGCATCAAGTAAGCTCTTACTTACATAATAAACAGGATGTTGTGTACCTTGGTGATCCTTAACAAGGACCGCACTTACTGCTTTTGAGGATACCGCCAAGTATAAGGATAACACATCTCCCTTTTCTGGTTTCATCAAGGCTGGGGCTGAGGATAGGTAATCCTTAAGAGCTTTAAGGGCTTTTTCATGCTTCTCAGTCCATTCAAATTTCTTGTTTTTCCTCAGGATGTCATAGAACTCCTTGCACTTTTCTGAGGATTTGGATATGAATCTGTTCAAGGCTGCGATCCTGCCAGTCAACCTTTGCACATCCTTAGCATTGGCAGGAGATTTGATATTCACAATAGCCTTAATTTGCTCTGGACTTGCTTCAATGCCCCTCTTTGTCACCATATATCCTAAGAATTTACCTGCCTTTACACCAAAATGACACTTAGAAGGATTTAGTTTCATGTTAAATTTATCAAGGATATTGAATGCTTCCTCCAAGTCTTTAAGGTGATCCTCAGCTCTTTTGGACTTAACCACCATGTCATCAATATAGACTTCCATAGTGTATCATATTTGTTCCTTGAACATCATATTGATCAGTCTTTGGTAAGTAGCACTTGCATTCCTTAATCCAAATGGCATAGCAATATAACAATATATACCAGTTGGGGTCATAAAGGTTGTATCCTCTTGATCGGATGGTTCCATCTGAATTTGTTGAAATCCAGATGAAGCATCCATAAAAGTTAACAACTCATGACCCGCGGTAGCATCCACCATGGAGTCAATGTGGGGTAATGGGAAAGGATCATTGGGACATGCCTTGTTTAAATCTGTAAAATCGACACATACCCTCCACTTTCCATTTTTCTTTTGAACAACAACCACATTGGCTAACCATCTTGGATACTTAACCTCTCTAATCATACCTGCTCGAAGTAGCTTATCTACCTCTTCCTGGATAATAGCATTTCTTTCAGGTGCAAACTTCCTCCTCTTTTGATGAATTGGCTTGAATGACCTGTTAATGCCAAGTTTGGGAGTAATTATATCTTTAGATATACCTGTCATGTCTTCATGTTTCCAGGCAAAGGTGGTCTTCCTTCTTTTGAGAAAGGATACTAGCTCTTGTTCAATATCGCTAAGGATCCCTGGCCCTATGAAGATCTTGGATTCAGGATCATCAGGATCCATGAGGATTTCTTTCAAATCTTGTTCTCTTGCCTCCAAGACATCTCTTGAAAGATACTTTAATTGCTATTGCTCCCTTGGTCTTGAGGCTGGTTTCATTGATGAGGTATAGCAATTCTTAGCCTCCTGTTGATCACTCTCAATTTTCACCACTCCCCATGGACTTGGAAGCTTTACACACTGATGATAGGTGGATGGAACTGCCTTCATATCATGTATCCATGACCTGCCAAGGATAACATTACAACACGACAAGCAATCAATAACACAAAACTTTTGATAAGAATGCAATCCTTCAATATAGATTGGGAGTTTGATGTCCCCCAATGTATTCTTTGTTTCCCCACTGAATCCCACAAGTACTGAGGATCTTGGAATAATATCGGACTCTGGGATATTCATTTTCTTAAGAACATCCAGCTGAATGATGTTCACAGAGCTTCCTCCATCTATAAGGATCCTGCGAACAAAGTGGTTAGAAATAAACAATGTAATTACAAGACCGTCATGATGAGGATCCTGGATGTCAACACGATCATCCTCATCAAAAGTAATGACTTTATCCTGGGTAACAACGGAGGTCCGGACGGGTCTGTCTCCATTATCCATCTTGGTTTCCTTAGCGTGTCTTTTTGCTGCTGAGAAGGATGTACCACAGATGTCTGATCCACCGGATATGAAATTTATGACTTGTGCGTCTGCTGGAGGGGCAGGAGCCCTTTCCGGGATCCTTTCAGGATCCTGAGTCCTTGACTTCTTTCGTCCCAAGAGTTCCTTTAAATGCCCCTTGCTCAACAAATAACCAATTTCCTTTCTAAGTGCAATACATTCTTCAGTGAGATGCCCAAAATCCTCATGATATGCACACCACTTGGATTTATCCTTTGTAGCAGCTGGTTTATCACTTTTCCTTGGCCACCTAGCTTTCTCACCTAGATTCTGCATTGCAAGGATTAGTTCATTGTTATCAACAGAGAAACAATATTCAGAGATAGGAGGATAATTCTCATCATCCTCTTCTTGTTCCACTGCGTGCACATTCTGGTTATCAGATCTGTTATAGGACTTGGATTTGTTGTTCCTGAAGTAGGATCCTTGCTTATCCTGTTTTGAGGATCCTGTCAATCTGTCCTGGATCCTTTTGTCATCCTCTAGGCGGATGAACCTAAGGGCTCGAGTCCTTACTTCATCAAGATTCCTGCAAGGTGTCATAACAAGATCATCATAGAATAATGAATCCCTAAGCAATCCCATTTTAAAGGCTTCAACAGCCGTAGCTATATCCAAATTGGGAATATCTAAGGATTCTTTACTAAACTTAGTGATATAATCTCTAAGTGATTCATTTTGGCCTTGTGTTACCCTATATAGATCACTAGTTAATCGTTCAAACTTTCTGCTACAAGAGAATTGACTATTGAACAAGTTAACTAAATTAGCAAATGAAGTAATAGAGTAAGGGGGAAGACTTAGCAGCCATTTAAGAGGAGATCCTGTAAGTGTGGATCCAAATCCCTTGCATAGACATGCTTCTTTCAACCTTTCAGGAATTGGATTGATCTCCATCCTCTCCCTGTACTGAGCTACATGCTCTTCTGGATCCGTTGAACCATCATACAACTTCATTGATGGTATCTGGAATCTTTTAGGTATCTCAGCATCACACAAAGGTGGTGCAAAACGAGATATCCTATGGCTACCATCCGCAATCTCAGGAATGGGTTTAACCACTCCTGGTACACTGGATATCATATCCTTAAGCTTCTGCAGCTCCTTAGCCATGGCCTGATTGATACCTGTATCCTGCATAAAGCCATGGTTAGTGTTATATAAATTATTAGAAGTGTTACCTCCCACAGGATTCAAGTTTGGAATTGCGGATACGAATCCATCTTGTCGATACTCTGGCATGATTGAAGGACCAGAGGAGGCAATGGTCTGCATTGGTATGAAGTCTCCTTGATGGACGTCTGAGTTCTGAGGTTGCATATTTCTCGAGGATCCTTGATTTTGAAGGGGGTTGGATCCTTGGAATTGCGATGATCCTTGAACCTGAAAGGATCCTGGGACCAGGGGGATCCTTGAACAAGGGAGAATCCTGGGACCAGAGAGGATCCTAGGACCTGGGAGGATCCTTGGACCTGGGAGGATCCTGGGACCAGAGAGGATCCTGGGACCTGGGAGGATCCTTGGACCTGGGAGGATCCTGGGACCTGAGAGGATCCTTGGACCTGGGAGGATCCTTGGACCTGGGAGGATCCTTGGACCTGGGTGGATCCTTGGACCTGGGAGGATCCTTGGACCTGGGAGGATCTTTGTACTGCATGCATTCCCACATATCCTCCTGTCGTGAAGTATCCCTGATGCTGAGAGGAGGATCCTAATGGTTGAGAAGAGGATCCCTGAGGCTGGAAGTAAGAGCCAAATGCCTGACTCATTGTTGTTGTCCCGTAACGCCTTCCTGATAGTTCACCCAAGTATTGCACGTCCGGAACTGCTGAGTATTGTGAAGTTATGACCGGAGTGTCGAAGTTCAGCGATCTTAGCATCAGAGGGGAGTGATCCTCCACTGATTTCTTCTGTTTCTTGATTTCATCGATCTCCCGGAGGATCCTTTCGTTGGTCTTATCCTGCTCTTGTGCATGATTTCTCATCTGCAAAATCAGGGTATAAAGATCATTAGTAGTAGGATTAGTTGAAACAGAAGAAGTAGGTGGTTTTTGGAAAATAGGAGTTGGTTTCTTCGCAGCATTCTCAGCATTCTTCTGGGATCCAGAAGGTGGTGGAGGCAAAGGAGGAACGCCTTGTGAAGAACTGAATGAGGGCATCAAACTTCAAGTATTCTTCACTGAGGAAGCCATCTGCTTGGTTGTAGCGAATCGAAATGACCACAAAGGCACGAATCTTTCTAAGAATGAAGCACCAATTGCCCCACGGTGGGCGCCAAACTGTTTTGGTCAAAAATCAAGCAATGACAATGTAACCAAACTTTCTGTTGTAAGGTATGACGCTTGAATTGATGAACAATAATAAGGATCACTATGAAGTATGATGAACAAATGACACGAAGATTTATACGGGGAAAAAGCCCTTGATCAAGAGTTGATCTCCGGCATAAAAAACCCCGGGTGATGGAAACTACCGATCACCAACTCAAATTAAACAAACAATCTGTTACAACTTCGGATGATAGCGAGCTAAGTACACGGATCACTATAGTGTATCGTGTAGAAATGTATGAAAAATGCTAAGTGTTTTATCGAGAGCTAATGAGAGCGGTTGTATGAGTGTGTGTGTGTAGCCAAAAATAGCCAAGTGTTTCTAAAATAGCTCGCTACCCCTTTAAAAATAGAAAATATCAAGCCTAACTAACATTCCGCAATTCGTGCAAGTCCTCCACGACTCCACAACGTCCATTTCTGACCAAGCACGTGCGGAATAGACTGAGAATATTCTCCAGGAATGTCACCAAGACTTAGTCCAAGTTGATATTCCTGCAAAACATTTACGAATTCAAAGTAGACAATCGTTAGTACAAGGATCCTTATAGTGATCCATGATTCTGATCCTGCACCACTTCTGAGGATCACTACTTCAGACAGAATTGAGGATCACTAAATCCAACAGTAAATAAGGATCACTGGTCATTTAGAAATCCACCCCTAACAGTTAGCAAATGTAGTTGTGGTGCAAAAGAAAAACGAGAAATGGAGAGTTTGTGTAGATTACACAGACTTAAACAAAGCTTGTCCCAAAGACCCATTTCCTCTACCTCATATTGATTCAATGGTGGATGCTATTGCCGGCCATGAGATGTTAACCTTCATGGATGCATCCTCAGGATTCCAGCAGATCCAAATGGAACCTTCAGACAAGGAGGATACTGCTTTCATGACACCAACAGGTATTTATTGTTATACTGCTATGCCTTTTGGTTTAAAAAATGCAGGTGCAACATACCAAAGATTGGTGAACATGTTGTTTAAAGATAAGCTGGGGGACACCATGGAGGTGTACATCGATGACATGGTAGTAAAATCTAAAAAAACTGAGGATCACCTCCAGGATATTAAGGGAGCATTCGATATCCTGGACCAATACAACATGAAACTAAATCCTGCCAAATGCCATTTTGGAGTGGGAGCAGGAAAGTTTCTAGGATACATGCCGGAGCAGATTAAAGCTATCTTGGACATCAAATCACCTTCAAATATGAAAGATGTTCAAAGATTAACAGGGCGAGTAGCAGCATTAAACAGGTTTATATCAAGATCCTCGGAAAAATACAAGGAATTCTATGATATCCTAAAGAAGAATAAGAAATTCGAATGAGGAGAGAAACATGAAGCAGCCTTGCAGGATTTAAGCAGTATCTTTCAACTGCACCTCTATTGATGAAGTCTGAGGATGGTGAACCATTATCCCTGTATCTCGCAGTATCAGGGAATGCTGTAAGTGCTGTTCTTGTAAAGGATCACGAAGGTCAGCAATATCCTGTCTATTATGTTAGCAAAAGTTTATTAGATGCTGAAACTAGATATTCTCATTTAGAAAAATTGATATTGGCCTTAGTTATGGCATCAACAAAGCTTAGACACTATTTCGAGACACATAGGATTCATGTTAAAACTAATTATCCTATTAAAAACGTTCTTAGGAAACCTGAGATGTCAGGCAGGATGGCTAAGTGGTCAGTAAAATTAAAGGCCTATGATCTATTATATGAACCTAGAAATGCCATAAAGTCTCAGGCTCTAGCTGACTTTGTGGCTGATTTCAGTAGTGATATTCAAAATGAAGTAGACCTAGAAGTACAACAGCTAGGAGAAAATTTAGAATCCTGGACATTATATACTGATGGTGCATCTAATGTTAGAGGTGTAGGATTGGGTATACTACTAAAATCGCCACAGGGGGACATATTACCCCAGGCTATTAAATGTGAATTTTCTGCTAGCAATAATGAAGCCGAGTACGAAGCTCAGATAGCAGGATTAGAATTGGCTAAAATATGAATATTAGATGTTTACAAGTATATGTTGATTCCCTGTTGATTACTAACCATTTTAATGGATCTTATGCAGTAAAAGGTGAAAAGTTAGCTGAATATCTTGAAATTGTTAAAACATTAGCAGGATATTTCAAAATTTTTACACTTGAACAGGTACCAAGAGAAAAGAATGCTGAAGCTGACGCTCTAGCAAACTTAGGATCTACTGTCAGGATACCGGAGGGAACTCAGATACCAATAGTGCTCATCTTGTATCCTGCAACGGAACATTTCAAATCTCAGGATAAAGAAGTAGCATGTATCCAGGATCCTAGTAATGGATATCCTGAGAAGGATCCTGAGTCCTGGATGACTCCAATTGTGAAGTATATTCAAGAAGGAGATATCCCAAAGGATGCAAATCCTAAGGCTTTTAGGATGAAAGTATCTCGTTTTACTATTATAAATAATATTTTAGTATAAGAAATCCCTTGCAGGTCCGTACCTAAGGTACTTGGAAGATCCTAAAACCAAGGAGGTACTTCAGGATATACACGAAGGAGACTGGGGCAACCATACTAGGGGCAGATCTCTGTTCTCGAAGGTGTTGAGAACAGGATATTACTGGCCGACCATGAGAAAGGATGCCGCGGAGTATGCTCGGAAATGCGATGCATGTCAAAGACACGGCAACATCCTGCATCAGCCTGCAGAACCATTATATCCTATCGTATCCCCTTGGTCGTTTATGAAATGGGGTATGGATATAGTGGGAAAGCTTCCAAAGGCTCCAGGAGGAAAGGTTTTCATGTTGGCAATGACGGATTATTTCTCCAAGTGGGTTGAAGCAGAAGCCTTTATCCAAGTTAGAGATCAAGAAGTAGTATCCTTCATAAAGAGGAATATCCTGACAAGATTCGGGATACCGGCCGAGATAATTTGTGATAATGGATCCCAATTTATCAGCAAAAGAGCTACTGATTTTTGCAAAAGTTGGGGAATAAGATGATCACGTCAACACCAGTGCATCCTCAGGCAAATGGACAAGCAGAATCCTCGAACAAGATAATCGTCAACAACTTAAAGAAAAGGTTAGGTGCAAAAAAAGGAAAATGGGCAGAGGAACTAACATTTGTCCTATGGGCTGATAGAACAACTGTGAAGAATGCTACTGGGCAAACCCCATTTTCTTTGGTATTTGGGGCAGAAGCAGTGATCCCAACTGAAATGGTGATAACGACAGCTAGATCAATCCTACGGGATCCTGAATCAAATCCTGAAATCTTATGTCAAGAACTAGATACTGTTGATGAAACAAGAAATGCAGCAAAGCTAAGGATGGCGGCATACCAGCAGAGGATAGCCAAATCATATAACAAGAATTTAAGGACTAGAAGATTTCAAGTTGGAGATTGGGTGTTGAGGAAAGCTTTCCAGAATACAACCAACCCTGCCGATGGAAAATTAGCTCCAAAATGGGAAGGACCCTATGAAATTAAGTCAGAATCTGGGAAAGGAGCATACCGACTCAAGAATATGGAAGGGGATATATTGCCAAGATCCTGGAATGTTATACACCTCAAAGCCTATTTCAAGTGAGTTTAGAATTTAATTTCTAACTCAGGATGGTATGAATTCTATCTCTTTTAAATATAATTTTATTTTATTCCTTTTGAACCCAATAATGACTTAAGCATTGGAGGGGTGTTAGCCAAGCTAACACCCAGCCTAGTCTAAGGTTGTTTTGCAGAATATGCTTCGGGATATAGCTCCAGGATATATACTCAGGATCGAAAGATTAGAGGATTGGCCCCCTCTCTCACGTTTAAGGGATCCTTATTGTTGGGGATAGATTTTTCATAACTAAGGATCACGGATCCTCAAGTGCAGCCAAGATCACGGATCCTCAATTCCGTTTGAATTAAGGATCCTCAGAAGACGTTGCAGGATTAAGGATCCAGGATCCTCATTGTTATCCTTATACTAACGGTTGCTTCCACTATATTTTAAACTTGTTTTGAAGGAGTATACGTATTGGACCTAGTCTTGTCGATATTCTTGGGGAATATGCTCTCAATATTTTGCACGTGCATTGCTGGAATGACCGTTTTAGAAGTCGTGGGTATCTTGCACATTTGGCGGAGAATTTGTTATTTAGATTATTTCTATTTTTAAAGGGGATAACAAGCTTGAGTTAGAACAATAAGCTAATTTTAGCAAAAACACACACACTCTCGCAAGCTCTCTGCAACTCAATAGCGATTTCATACATTTAGCACATTAGTGATTCTTGTAACAAGCTTGTTATCATCCCTAGTTGTAACAATCATTTGTTTAAATATAGTTGGTGATCGGTAGTTTCCATCACCCGAGGTTTTTTATGCCGGAGATCATCTCTTGATCAAGGGCTTTTTCCTCGTATAAATCCTTGTGTCACTTGTTCATTTCATTTACAAGTTGTTCATACATTTGTTCATTGATTCAAGCATCACACCTCACAACAAAAGATTTGGTTGCATTATCCTAGTCTGATTTTTTACGAAAACAGTTTGGCGCCCACCGTGGGGCAATTGGTTCTTCATTTCTGAAAAATTTTGTTCGTTGTGTTCATTTTGGCTCATTATCTTCAACCATATGGCTTATTCAGCAAAGAACACTTCAAGCTCTATGTCGGCAGTCACTTCTTCACAGGGCATTCCACCTTTGCCTCCACCACCTTTTGGATCCCAGAAGAATGCTGCGAAGAAACAAAGCCCCGTTTTCTGAAAATCACCAACTTCTGCTGTTTCTTCTAGTCCTTCTAATAGTGATCTTTATTCTTTGATTTTGCAGATGAGGGATTGCATGCAGCAGGACAAAACTAATGACAGGATCCTTCAAGAGATTGATGACATCAAGAAATTGAAGAGATCAGCGGAGGATCACTCTCCATTGGTGCCGAGATCACTGAATTTCGACACTCCAGTTATAACTAGCCAACACTCTGCTCCAGCTGATGTCCAGCTTCAAGGTGGATTATTGGGAATGCGTCTTGGAGCATCAGCGATAACACAAGCTCAAGGATCCTACTTTCAGCCTTTAGGATCATCGTCTCAGTATCAGGGATCCTTCTTCAATTCTGGAGGATATGTGGGAGCACAGACGGTTCAAGGATCCTCATCCCAGGGTCAGGGATCCTTTCAGGTTCAAGGATCCTCATCCCAGGGTCCGGGACCCTTCTAGGTTCAAGGATCCTCCTCTCAGGTTCAGAGATCCTCATCTCAGGTTTACGGATCCATGGAGTATCCTCCAAGACCCCCAATCACAGCACATCAAGGATCTAACATCTTTCAGGATCAAGGATTCTTGAGGAATGTACAACCAGGAGGTTCAGATGTTCATCTAGGAGACTTCATTCCAATGCAGACCATTGCATCATCTGGTCCCTCGATTATACCAGAATCCCGTCAATATGGATTCACATCCGGAGTCCCAAACTTGAATCCTCCAGGAGGTAACACTTTCAATAATTCTTATAACACTAACCATGGCTTTGTGCAGGATACAGGTATCAATCAAGCTATGGCTAAGGAATTACAGAAGTTGAAGGATATGATATCCAGCGTTCCAGGAGTGGTTAAGCCCATTCCTGAAATTGCAGATGGAAGCCATAGGATATCTCATTTTGCACCACCTATTTGTGATGTTGAGATACCCAAAAGGTTCCAAATACCAACCATGAAGCTATATGATGGTTCAACGGATCCAGAAGAACATGTAGCTCAGTACAGAGAAAGGATGGAGATCAATCCCATCCCGGAGAGGTTAAAAGAAGCATGTCTATGCAAGGGTTTTGGGTCCACACTAACAGGATCAGCTCTTAAATGGCTGCTAAGTCTTCCCCCTTACTCCATTACTTCATTTGCTAGTCTAGTTAACATGTTTAATAGCCAATTCTCATGTAGTAGGAAATTTGAACGTTTAACTAGTGACCTATACAGGGTAACACAAGGTCAGAATGAATCACTTAGAGATTATATCACTAAATTTAGTAAAGAATCCTTAGATATTCCTAATTTGGATATTGCTACGGCTGTAGAAGCCTTCAAAATGGGTTTACTTTGGGATTCATTATTCTATGATGATCTTGTCATGACCCCATGCAGGAATCTTGATGAAGTGAGAACCAGGGCCCTTAGATTCATCCGATTAGAGGATGATAAAAGGATCCAGGAAAGACTGGCAGGATCCTCGAAGCAGGAGAAACAAGGATCCTACTTCAGGAACAACAAATCAAAATCTTACAACAAGTCTGACAACCAGAATGTGCATGTAGTAGAACAGGAAGAGGATGATGAGGATTATCCTCCCATTTCTAATTATTGTTTTTCTGTTAATAACAATGAACTGATCCTTGCAATGCAGAATTTAGGTGAAAAAGCAAGGTGGCCCAGAAAAAGTGATAAGCCAGCTGCAACAAAAGACAAGTCCAAATGGTGTGCATATCATGAGGATTTTGGACATCTCACTGAAGAGTGTATTGCACTTAGAAAAGAAATCGGTTATTTGTTAAGAAAGGGGAACCTGAAGGAGCTTTTGGGAAGAAAAAAGTCAAGGATCCAGGATCCTGAAAAGATTCCAGAAAGAGCTCCTGCTCCTCCGGCAGATGTACAAATTATAAACTTCATATCCGGTGGATCAGACATTTGTGGCACTTCCTTTTCAGCAGCCAAAAGGCATGCCAAGGAGACCAAGATGGATAATGGGGACAGACCCATCCGAACCTCTACTGTTACACAGGAAAAAGTTATAACTTTTGATGAGGATGATCGTGTTGATGTCCAGGATCCTCATCATGATGGTCTTGTTATTACCTTATTTATATCTAACCATTTTGTTTGTAGGATCCTGATAGATGGAGGAAGCTCAGTAAACATCATTCAGCTCGATGTCCTCAAGAAGATGAACATTCCTGAATCGGATATTATCCCAAGATCCTCGGTTCTTGTGGGATTCAGTGGAGAAACCAAGAATACATTGGGGGACATTAAACTTCCCATCTACATAGAAGGACTTCATTCTTATAAAAAAAAAATTGTGTTATAGATTGCTTATCCTGTTGCAAGGTTATCCTTGGCAGGCCATGGATACATGACATGAAAGCAGTTGCATCTACCTACCATCAGTGTGTAAAGCTTCCTAGTCCATGGGGGGTGATAAAGATTGAGAGTGACCAACAAGAAGCAAAGAATTGCTATACCTCATCAATGAAGCCAGCCTTAAGACCAAGGGAGCAATAACAACTAAAGTATCATCCAAGAGATGTCTTGGAGGCAAGAGAACAAGATGTGAAAGATATCCTCATGGATCCTCATGATCCTGAATCCAAAGTCTTCATAAGATTAGGGATCCTCAGCAACATTGAACAGGATTTGGTATCCTTCCTCAAAAGGAGAAAAACTACCTTTGCCTGGAAGCACGAAGATATGACAGGTATCTCTAAAGATATAATTTGTAAGGTCCGCATTTGCGTCTAGTAAAAGACGACTAAAGGACACTAGAAATATACAAATTTTCTTAAAAGTGTCCAACTTTCCGGAATTTTAAACGATGATATCAATAACGCATGTGCATTAATTTAACAAAATTTGAGCATGACCCATCCATAAAACGAGCATACCCCTGTTTTATACATAATCAGACTAGATACAAATCTACGATTCATTCGACAAAATACTACTAAGAACCAATACAACAAATTTTGGACCAAAAACATTTGAACAATCTAGCGGAAGCGTTTGGTATGACATAACATGAACACGCGCTCACTCCGATTCTCCAAGTCGCCTGAATTGAGGATTTACCTACATTCAACAACAAAGCTTTAAAAGGTTAGTCATTATACTTATTTGCTTATAAAACCGTCACTTTAGTTCCATACGTGTATGTACTTTCATTTCTCTCACGCATTCAATTACCCAATTAAATGGGTATGACATATATTTTTATACAACTAACCCGTTAGTAGATGATGACGACCAAACATAAAATGTTGTATAAACTAAAACATCCATAGCATATTCTAACCGCATAAGTTACTTCAACCCGATTATCCTTTCAACATTCAACCGTTTCATTATTGTATCAACACTTCGAAAATCCGACATTCATAAACCTGCACTTTTAAACATACTCAATAATAACTTGGTTAGCAAACCTGTAATCCCAACATATTCAAGTACTACATCTTCGTAAAAAGGACGTCAACCATTTAGATGCATCTAATTAACTTACATTCCAAACCCAAGGGCATTATTAGTAACGCAATTTCTCAAATGCATCCAAATCATGCATTCGCACATACTTGCACACATACATACTTACAATCATACACATCTACATACCTAATATACATTCAATCATACCTACAATCATGTATTCATACCTACGTGTTCCGTACGCATTCTTGTATACCATTTTCATGTAATATACGTCCAACTTCATTACATACATCTATCATACTCTTATATAAATTACATGAGGCTTAGACTTGGGTTTACAACTTATAATCGTCAAGGAAACACTCGAAATCATGTTTGGGAGGCCCATCGTAGTCCACGGATAATATACCGAAGCCTACGATGCATAAATCACATAAATAATATTTTTGACAGAACCTTCACCCGGCCGTGTCAACTCATCACCCGGCCGTGTCAACTCTGCACTTTTCCTAGCCATTAATTCTTACCGAAACGGACATAACTCTCTCATTTTTCATCCGTTTTGCGTCACGTTTCTTCCTACATGATTGTAAATTAATATTCTATCATGTGAACTTGAAATCCAACATCCGAATTAAGGAATTTCTTAACTTATACGTGTTCGGATTATTATTCATCTACGAACTATTCGACCCGTTCGTGCATTTATCAAAATAATCTATTGATTTGATCTCAACTTCATATGGACTCAATAATTAAAACATTATATTACTTAAACAAACTAAGAAGTGATTACGGAAATCACTTACCTCGTGCATCCGGGTTCGTATCCGATTCCTTGCCTCCTCTCGACCCGTTAGCCTTTCATGCTTGAGTCCGTCTTGACATGATTCCTATACTTTCATGTCACCAATTTACATTTTCATTAGCATACATCATTCTACGTGTTAACGATCATATCAACCGCATATTTCACATTTGACTTCCTTTAGTCACAACTAACAAGCATAAGACATATAATCAATTTCATATCCTTTCAAACTAATGTAATTCATCATGGCATCACAATAACGCGTATTAACATAACATGTACCATACGACTTCCTATGATCCTACCTTTACGACAACAAATCAAATCATGCTTCTTATGCGTAGATGCATAGTTAACTTTCAAAAGTTACGGTTTATTGTATAAACTTTCAACTTAACCTCTTATATACGCGACATCATATTAGGCTATACTTACGACACTTGTATTGTATGATATCTACAACTACATGATCACTTACTTATATACACATACACATATACATACATAATCCATTCTATCCACACTTGCATTCTCATATTTTCACAACTAACACTTTAACCCATACTAAGCTAACCCAACATTACTTCAACATAATATCCACATGAACTATATCTAAAACACACTTCTCATGTTAGTTTACTATCAAATACCTCATTTTCACATTCCACATATATTCATCTTTTTCTTACATATAATTTCATTTATCAAGCTCACCTAGGCATTTCATCAAGCACTTGGTGGGCGTACCGTTAATTAAGCATAGTGTACAAGTATCATTTGCATAACATGACCAATCCATGTCAATATCATCAAGAACATCAATATTCCAAAGAATTTCACATAACTTCTCTTCTAATTCAGCCCTAACTAACAATTTATCATTATAAACAATCATCATACATTCCCTCATCCAATTTCACACTTTACTACACATATTCATTCTACTCTAAGTGGGTTTTCACTCCCAACATTGAATTAATCGATTTCAAGCATTCATGATGTTCTAGATGGTGATCTTAGCTCAATATCATACTAATTTCATATAAACACATGGAATTTCTTAAAACCCTACATATTCAAAATCATCAAACTATCAATTTCTTCTTACCTTAAGCTTTAATAGGCCTAGATGATCAACAAATCATTGACATGCATGAGATTCAGTCACGATTAGGGCTTCAATTGGCTGAATTTGAGTGATTAGAAAGGGTTTCCCTTTCCTTCCTTGGCTCTGGCGTCGAACACACACACACACACACGCCTGATGTGTGTGTGTTTTATTCTTGCTTTCATTTAATCATTCCAACTTTCTTAATATGTCACCATTAGTCCCTTAAGTTCATGACACCATCATATTTGGCTTTAATTTCATTCCTTTACTTAATTTGCTAGACATTTAACTAGGTTTACTAACCCCGTTATTATACCTAATTTTGTTAAACATGATAACAAACTAGCAAATTAAATATTCGGTTTTGGGGTGTTACATAATTACTCACAAGCTTGGTATTGACAGGTCATTCAAACCCATACATCAAAAGAGGAGAAAATTTGCACCTGAAAGGAATGCAATTATCCAGGAGGAGGTAGATAAGTTTCTTCGAGCAGGTATGATTAGAGAGGTTAAGTATCCAATATGGTTAGCCAATGTGGTTGTTGTTCAAAAGAAAAATGGAAAGTGGAGGGTATGTATCGATTTCACTGATTTAAACAAGGCATGTCCCAAGGATCCTTTCCCATTACCCCACATTGACTCCATGGTGGATGCTACCGCGGGTCATGAGTTGTTGACTTTTATGGATGCTTCATCTGGATTCCAACAAATTCAGATGGAACCATCTGATCAAGAGGATACAGCCTTTATGACCCCAACTGGTATCTATTGTTGTATTGCTATGCCATTTGGACTAAGGAATGCAGGTGCTACCTATCAAAGGCTAGTCAATATGATGTTTAAGGAACAAATAGGACACACTATGGAAGTCTACATAGATGACATGGTGGTTAAGTCCAAGAGAGCTGAGGATCACCTTAGAGACCTGGAGGAAGCATTCGATATCCTTGACAAATTCAATATGAAGTTGAATCCTTCAAAGTGTCACTTTGGTGTTAAAGCAGGCAAGTTCCTAGGCTACATGGTAACAAAAAGAGGCATAGAAGCAAGTCCAGAGCATATCAAGGCAATTGTGAATATCAAATCTCCTGCCAATGCCAAGGATGTGCAAAGGTTAACAGGGAGGATCGCAGCCTTGAATAGGTTCATATCAAAGTCATCAGAAAAGTGCAAGGAATTCTATAACATTTTGAGAAAGAACAAGAAATTTGAATGGACTGAAAAGCACGAAAATGCTCTCAAAGCCCTTAAGGATTACCTATCCTCAGCTCCTGCCTTGATGAAACCAGAAAAAGGGGATATATTATCCTTATATCTAGCAGTATCCTCTAAAGCAGTAAGTGCAGTCCTTATTAAGGATCACGAAGGTACACAACATCCTGTCTATTATGTAAGTAAGAGTCTGCTTGATGCTGAATCCAGGTATTCACATTTAGAAAAACTTATCCTTGCTTTGATTATGGCATCTACTAAACTAAGACATTATTTTGAAACTCATGCCATTATTGTTAAGACTAATTTTCCAATTAAGAATGTTCTCAGGAAACCTGAAATGTCAGGAAGGATGGCTAAATGGGCAGTGAAGCTTAGTACTTATGATATAAGATATGAACCAAGGACTGCCATCAAATCTCAAGCCTTAGTTGACTTTATGGCAGATTTTAGTAGTGACTTACAAAGAGAAGCTGAGTTAGAAGTTCAGCAGCTTGAAGAGACTAAGGATCCTTGGGTACTCTTCACTGATGGAGCCTCTAATGTCAAAGGAACAGGACTTGGAATACTACTAAAATCGCCACAGGGGGACATAATACCCCACTCAATAGCTTGTGAGTTTCAAACTACTAATAATGAGGCTGAATATGAGGCCTTGATAGCTGGTTTGCAAATTGCCAAGCAT
>JARYGA010037195.1:0-24988 GCA_030545235.1 Helianthus tuberosus
AGCCAATGGGGAAATAAATGCCCAAACTCAAGAAACAGTTACTAGGCCACCATGGGAAGAAGAATTAGATAGACAGGTGGCAGATTTCTATATGCTAGCCACTATAACAATAGACTCTAACCTAAACCAAATAGCTGAACCACCACTATTACCATTATTCCCAGACCAACAAATGCTAGAACCTAACCAGGAAGACCAGTTTCCAATCCCAGATGTTGACCCTTATGAGATCCCTAGAATTCCCCCGCCAAACCCCATAGCTCAGTATACTGACCTGAATCCTTTAGACCCATTTTGGAACAGCGACTGGTGGAAGCGGAGTATAATAAGAAACCCATACCCTTACGGACACCACATACCTCGATACTCTGACCCAAAACCAGTACCATTACCACCCATGAGTGAAGAAAATATGCAGGAACTTCGCCAACGGGGCGGTGAGTTAGTTGAAGAAGGGGATAGAATTCGTCAAATAGGAGAAAAGCTTATGTGGAAGCATGTCGAGCGTGATATACATGATTGCATACATGATACCTAGAATAATGCCTAGATATGTGTGTAATTTTGTACATTGATAAAAAAACTAAGATATATAAACTAAAATAGATATCGATGCATAACTATTAGTGTGTTTAATTCTAGTTGTAGTTTGTAATCGACGCATATATGAAAATGAGTAAAAGTCGCAATGTACGACGTTTTTGATCAATCTGTTTGTATGATGTGTATAAATATTTGTACTAAATTTTATTCTGTGATAATTAATACCTGATAAACGTTCACCATTCATATGTCGAACGAAGTAAATCAGGAAAACCAGAATAATGAGAATAACGGAAACCAAATAGATAACAGTGCCATCCAACACATAGTACCACAAGGAATTATAGATGCTATGCCTTATATTATGAAGACAGTTAAAGAAGTAGAAAATAATAAATCTGCAAATGGAAGTAAATGTCAACACACCGAACCAAGTCACAGTGTGAAAGATAATAATAGACCTTTAATCCAAGCTCCATTTCCTAAAAGAAGAAGAACCGTCTCTTACGGTTGTTCTTATAAAGAATTCTTGGCTTACAAACCAATAGAATTCTCAGGAAATGAAGGAGCCATTTCAGCCTTGCGCTGGATAGAAAAGACATAAGCAGTCATAAAAATAAGTAAATGTGCAGATGAAGATAAGATTATGTTTGCTTCTAATATTTTCAAAAATGCAGCCTTAGAATGGTGGAATACTATTCTCCAGTCTAGGAGAAGTAACAGAGTTTATAGAATGGAATGGACTAACTTTAAAGAGATAGTCGAAAGAAAATTTTGTCCTCCTCCTTAAAAGGAACAAATCGCCAATAAGTTTCTAAATCATAAAATGACTGGAATAGACTGGAAAGGTTACACTACCGTATTCTTCGAATATGCTAGAATACTGCCAACCTTAGCCTCCCCTGAGCCAGTGTTAATCTCCCGTTATGTTTGGGGATTAATTAGTGAGATTAGATACGTAGTCAAGGCAGCTAGGCCACAAATCATAGAAGAAGCAGTAGAACTAGCCAATACCCTGACTGATGAATTGGTATGCACCCAAGAGGAGAACCAGAGAAAGAACCTAGCTCAGAAACGTACCCAAGAATTTCAGTACCGTGGAAAAGGTACAGGTTCTTCCTCTACACCCTACTGTAAGTATTGCAAAAGGAAGCACTATGGAAGATGCTCCCTATATTGCAACTTTTGTAAAATGTCTGGACACAAGGAAGAAACTGTAGGAAGAAACCTAGCAATAGGATATGCTACAATTGTGGAGAAACTGGGCACATCAAACCGAACTGTCCGAAACTTTCTCTAGCAACAATCAGCAAAGCTAAGACAGCTGAAGGACCCAAGAAGAATGCCAGAGCATTCATTCTGACAGCTGAAGAAGCCAACATGATTCCAGATGTGATTGCCGGTACATTTTTAGTTAACAACATTTTTGCCAATGTATTATTTGACTCTGGTGCAAACCAAAGTTTTATCAATACTTCTTTTTACCAACTTCTCGACCAACCCTTAACCAAACTTCCGCAACATTGTCTGGTAGAAAAAGCAAATGGAGAATCCATTAATATTAGTGAAATCTTGCAGGGAGCAAGAATAGAAATCCTGAACCATCATTTCTTTGCTAACCTTTACCTAATGAATCTAGCCGAATTCGATGTTGTATTAGGAATGGATTGGTTGGTAGCCAATCGTGCCAGTATTTTATGTGATCAAAAGTCAGTACAAGTAAGTACACCAAGTGGTGAAAATATCACAATCAAATGAGATAAGTCAACCACGTCGACAAAATTCATCTCTGTGATGAAAGCTACAAGTTATGAAAGGAAAGGAGGAATAATATATATGATTTCTGTAATCATTAATACTAAAGGAAAAGAATTAAAAGATATTCCTATAGTATCAAGATTCTCAGATGTTTTTTCCAGAAGAGTTACCTGGATTAACACCTGATAGATAGGTTGAATTTTGAATTCACCTAATACAAGGGACGACACCGATTGACAAAGCACCATATCGATTAGCACCAATGGAGATGCAGGAACTGAAGAAACAATTGGACGAACTTCTTGACAAAGGTTTTATACAACCTAGTTCATCACCATGGGGAGAGCCTGTTTTGTTTGTTAAGAAGAAAGACGGGTCAATGCGTATGTGCATTGATTACCGAGAATTGAACAAGGCTACGATTAAGAATCGGTACCCACTACCGAGAATCGATGATCTGTTAGATCAACTTCAAGGAGCTCGATTATTTTCTTAGATCGATTTATGCTCAGGATATCATCAACTGAAAATACAGGAAGAGGACATTCCTAAAATTGCTTTCAGAACAAGGTACGGTCATTATGAATTTACCGTCATGCCATTTGGTTTAACCAATGTCCCAGCTGCATTTATGGACATGATGAACAGGATATGTAAACCATTCCTGGAAAATTCATAATTGTCTTTATAGATGATATTCTAATTTACTCTAAGAGTAAAGAGGAACATGCAGCGCATCTGCATACACTTCTGACATTACTGATAAAAGAGAAGCTTTTTGCTAAATTCTCAAAATGTGAATTCTGGTTATAAGAAGTGCAATTCCTTGGAAATCTGGTTAATCATGAAGGAATTCATGTGGATCCCACAAAAATGAGGCGATTACCAAATGGAAAGTTCCTGAATCACCAACGGAAGTAAGAAGTTTTCTTGGAGTGGCAGGATATTATAGACGGTTTATCCAAGATTTCTCTAGGATAGCCATCCCATTAACTAAACTGACTTGCAAATCAGTTAAGTTCGAATGGGGACCAAAACAGGAAGAAGCCTTTAAGATTCTTAAGCAAAGGTTAACTAACGCACCCATACACACGTTACCAGAAGGAACTGAAGACTTTATAGTCTATGGTGATGCGTCAAAGTTAGGATATGGATGTGTGTTGATGCAACGTCAAAAGGTTATAGCTTATGCCTCTAGACAACTTAAGAAACATGAAGAGAATTACACAACGCATGATCTAGAGTTAGGAGCCATAGTTTTTGCCCTTAAGATTTGGAGACACTATTTATATGGAAATAAATTTGTTGTCTTCACATTTCATAAGATTTTAAAGTATATTTTTGGGCAAAAAGAACTAAATATGAGACAGAGATGTTGGATGGAAATTATTAGTGATTATGATTATGATATCCAGTATCATGCTGGAAAAGCTAACGTAGTAGCTGATGCTTTAGGTCGAAAGTACCATGAAAAGCCAAAACGAGTACGCTCCCTTAAATTAAATATGCATATAGCATTAAATAAGCAAATTAGAGAGGTACAGGAAACAACATTTAAGGACGATGCTAAAGGTTTAAAAGGAATGATTAAGGAATTAGAACAAGGATCAGATGGAATTTGGAAGTTCCATAAGAAAAGAATGTGGATACTTAAACAAGGAAACCTACGCCACAGAATTCTAGAAGAAGCTCATAAATCTAAGTATACGATACATCCCGGAACTGATAAAATGTATCAAGATCTAAGAAAGAATTTCTGGTGGATAGGAATGAAAAAGGATATGGCCAACTATGTTGCTAAATGTCTAACATGTTCACAAGTTAAAGCTGAACATCAGAAACCTTCAGGGTTATTGCAGCAACTAGAAATGTCAATATGGAAATGGGAATTGATAACAATGGACTTTGTTTCCAAATTACCCAAGACTCGAAAATGAAATGATACAATCTAGGTGATAGTTGACAGATTGACTAAATTTGCTCATTTCTTACCAATGAAGGAAACTTTCAGTATGGAACAGTTAGCCAAGTTATACGTAAATGAAATAGTTTCATTGCAGGGAATTCCTTTATCTATTGTATATGACAGAGATAGTCATTTTACTTCTCATTTTTGGACAAGTTTCCAAAAAGCAATAGGAACCAGGTTAAATCTAAGCACATCTTATCATCCACAAACGGACGGACAAAGCGAAAGGACAATACAAACAATGGAAGATATGCTTAGAGCCTGTGTAATCGATTTCGGAGGAAATTGGGATGACCATTTACCATTAATAGAATTTTCCTACAAGAGTAAACTGCCATTTTGGTCCCTGTGGTTTGGCCAGTTTTGCCACTTTAGTCCAAATCTCAAACTTATTACATCTGGGGCCCTGTGGTTTGCATTTTGTTGCCATTTTAGTCCAAAATCCAAAATGTCTGATTTTTTACTGATTTACTGACCCTTTTTTGTCCTGTTGTGGAGGGGTATTTTGGTTATTTTGGAATTATTATTAACATTTTTAATTAAACAATAAACATTAATCAATAAACCCAATAAACCCATTTTGACTTCCTACATTAATCAATAAACCCAATAAACTCAGATCCATTTCCCCCAAATTCATCCACCTTCACTACCGTCAACACCGTCAACCAACAACCACCGTCAACACCGTCGCAACCAGCACCACCACCGCCTCCTCCCCCTTCGCAACACCGTCGCAACACCACCCTCTCTCTCTCTCTCTTTCTCAGTCTCTCTCTCCTGAACTCTTCTTATTCCAGCGATGGCGGATAACAACCACCGTCAACACCGTCGCAACCACCACCACCACACATCCACCCCCGCCCCGAGCCATTCGACCATCACCACCGCCACCTCCTCCCCCTTTTCACCACCACCGCCACCATAACCGTTCCCCAAAATCAACCAAACCGTCATTTTAAACCCACAACGAATCACTCGCCAAAAAGCTCTTAAACGTAGAAGAACAGCTCGAACAGCTGTACTCACGGAGAAAAGAGGATTATAAAGCGAATGCGAGGGTTGTTGAGATATTCGCCAGCCACCGTCACGGGTGGCAGCAGGAGGAGAAGCGGCTGCTCCGCCAGATCGATGATGACGTGGAGGAGATTGCTAATTTGAGGGCTAAAGTTGAGGATCTTGAAATTAGGGTTCTTGAGTTGCAGAGAGAGGTGAGTGACAGGGATGAGTTGTTGAATTTTATGAGTAATAATAATAATAGGGATGATGATGATGATGGAGAGTTTTATGGGAAATTTAGGGGTTCAGATGAAAATGTTAATTGTAATGAAAACGATTACTATAATGTGGGTGATTTGGGGCTACAGTGCCTCCCTTAACTGTGTTTCTTCAGATCTGACACTGTACAGCTCCGGTGATGATGGGGGTTAGCAGATAGTGTGATGGTGGTTGTGGGTGGTGGTGGTGGTGGAGAGGGAGTGAGGGTTTTGGGGCATCTGGGGAAGATGAAGAACTAAGAAGATGAAGAACATTTATCTTTTACAGGGATTAGTTTTATTTAATGTTTAAAAATGACCAAAATGCCCCTGCACTACAGGACAAAATAGGAGGTTGCAACAGTCAAAAAAATAGGGTTTTTGGATTTTGGACTAAAATGGTAACAAAATGCAAACCACAGGGCCCCAGATGTAATAAGTTTGAGATTTGGACTAAAGTGGCAAAACTGGCCAAACCACAGGGACCAAAATGGCAGTTTACTTTTCCTACAATAACAACTATCATACTAGCATTAATGTTGCACCTTTTAAAGCACTTTATGGACGAAAGCGCCGAACTCCAGTCTGTTGGGCAAAAATTGGAGAAAAGCAATTATCTGGACCAGCGATAGTGCAAGAAACAACGGACAAGATTATTCAAATCAAGGAAAGACTAAAAGCATCAAGAGATCGTCAAAAGAGTTATGCAGATAACAGAAGAAAACCTTTAGAATTTCAAGTAGGAGATAAGGTATTGTTAAAAGTTTCTCCATGGAAAGGAGTAGTCAGATTCGTTAAAAGAGGAAAGCTAAGCCCCAGGTATGTTAGACCATTTGAGATTATTAGAAGAATAGGACCCGTAGCCTATCAGCTACAACCTCCAGAGGAAATGGCAGGAATACATGATGTGTTTCATGTATGTAATCTCAAAATGTGCTTAGCAGAAGAATTATTAGTGATACCTCTTAAGTACGTAGAGGTAAATGAGAAACTTAAGTTTGTAGAGAAACCTCTTCAGATTGAAGATAGAAAGAGCAAGAATCTCAAACACAAAAGACTAGTTCTGGTCAAAGTGAAATGGGATTCCAAAAGTGGACCAGAATACACTTGGGAGCTCGAATTCGAGATGCAAAAGAAATACCCACACCAGTTCCAGTAGACCTCGAGGACAAGATCTAAAACAAGGTGGGGAGGATATAACAACCCTCCTAGAACCCTTAACATGACCCCTAAACATTTCTTATATACCGTGTATATGAGAAACGAGCCCGAAATACCTTAATATTTATAAAAATCAAATAATAGCAAATATACCATTGCTTGCGGGCCGCGACTCAGACCTCTTAGTCTGTTGCGAGGCGTGAGGACCTTAGATTGGCGGTAACTCATCAGACCTACACCTTGACTCGACGAAGCTATAATCGACACATGTGCTCTCGCAGGTCGCGAAGGCCGAAGCCAACTTGGTCGCGGGCCGCGACTCAACGTCCATCAAGCCTATAAATAGAGTCTTCAGGCCTCATTTGTTCCTCGTTCATTTTCTGAATTTTCTCTCAACTTTCTGTTAGCTATTATACTTGGGAATAATACCCCTAAAAAGCAAAGCTCTGCCTCGATGTAAGTATTATAACCCTATTAGTTACCCTACACGATTGATCTAGGGCTCCGTAACGCATGTCAAGGCTCTGCCTGACTCAGTCGTTGGAGTTCTGTCTCGTGTTACACCCGATTGATCTAGGGCTCCGTAATGCATGTCAAGGCTCTGCCTGACTCAGTGATTGGTTCTGTCTCGAGTTGTACGGTTAATGTGACTTGTGTCATTTTACTAACACTTGTGCATTGTTTAATTTTAATAGATAATAACCAGGAGAATCACCAGGAAGCTATAGTAGTATCACCTAAGTCAACAATGTGAGTACATTCTCTTTTTGTCACCTTTTTGTAAATTACTTTCATGAGTTAAAATACTTTACCAAAACCTCAAATGTTTTAAATTAAACTTAACAGTAATTGAGTATTTGTGATTCTACAATTGTTGTCGGTATGTTGGAGTTTTGTATACAAAATGTGAAAGACGTTAACATGTACAATGAGATAGCCAATGAGTAATATAACCCACAAGTCAGGTGTTGACAGTACTGAATGAGTAATTGAGTAGATATAAACAAATGTAATTGTGGATGCCCTCAATACTGTAAAGTTGTAAAGCCGTTTTGATAAAACTGGGATGCACTCGCCAGTATTTCTTGCTGATAAAATGTTTTTAAATGCGTTTCAGGTAACAAAACGTGAAAGCCAATAGAAGCCAGCTGGAGAGCAATGAAGGCTTGGAAAAGTGGCTATAAAAGTTACCTAAATAAAAATGAGTTTTGTTTTCAATAAACTAGGGTTTATCCCTACAAAATGTATTGTAGTGGAAACTTGGGTTTTATCCCATTTATTTGTTATAAAAACTTTGGTGTTTTCACTCAGATAAAATATTTCCTAACTACGGTCCTGATGAAAGTTTTCCGCTACCAAATTAACAAACACCGTTACCATCTGACTTGCTCGCGGCATCCACTCCCGGGCAGTGGTCGGGGTTGCGACATTCTAGTTGCTGCTTCTCGGTTTTATGGATCCAACAGCAAATGCGCGACTACGGTTTTGAATTCCTAACTACTCCTATTTATGTTGATAATGAAGCTGCTTTACAGATCAATCGTAATCCTTTATAACACTCAAAGACCAAACACATCGAGATTAAGTATCATTTCATACGAGATTGTTATGAAAATATACTTATCGATGTTGTTAAAATCCACACGGATCACCAACGTGCCGACCTGTTTACAGAAGCTTTTGATAAATCACGTTTTGATTATCTTCTTTTGGTCAATGGCATCAAGGTGAAACCCGAGTAAATCATCTTCGGCAAATCGATTCTGTAAATATTTTCTTAAAAACTAAAAATACAAAAAAGATTTTCAATTTATTTACTTTTTTGCATTTTAGGGGGGGAAATCTTAAGAAAATACAAAAACATCAGAAAATTTCAAAAATCCAAAAATATGTCTTTGATTTATTTATTGCTTTCCGTCGTTAAGTTTGAAAAATGAAAAATACAAAAACATCAGATAATTGCAAAAAACCAAAAATATGTCTTTTAGTTGTTTATGTTCTGCATTTAAGGGGGAGAAATTCAGAAAAATCCAAAAATATTGAAAATTTTCAAAAATACAAAAACATTAGAAAAACCCAAAAACCAAAAATGAGTTTCTTGGAAAGATAAGAGAAGATGATGATACACCAGTGGTCTATCAAATATGGTCAAAATTCAAAACGAAAAACAATAAGTAGCTCTACTAATGATGTACCGGTAGGCTCACAATCAGATTAAAACGTGCAGGTTATAAACATAACGAACTGCAAACCAGGTAGGAACCATTCATTAGCATATGGTCTTGGTACCGAAATTTCATTTGATAGTATGCCGAGGTTCTGAGATATGCGGTCTTTATGCTGATTTATCATATGGGTATCATGGTTGAATCTTTTACCGAAAAACAACGGGGACATAAGTCAAGATCTTCCATTATACCATACATACGTGTAAATATTGCACACGACCTCAATAAGTGATAAAGATATCACATCCACCCAATGAATAAGTGATAATATATCTCAGTTTATGCGGGAGTCAAGTTCGTCTCTTTGTCGGTATGATGGTACTAACCTTTTCAAGGATTTGCTCCTATGCCCTGCATGCATCTGAAAATCAAGTTCCTCATCAATAAGTGATTTAATCACATAGGGCTTGTTTTCAATAAAAAATAAGTGAGTATCTCACAATCTATACGTTCAAACAGATGATAAACGGTATACTCACCGGTAAGATGAATTCTCGTGCATGTCTTGATACGGGAATGTGTCGTGAGTGGATGAACACCGACGAGTAGTATAAATCATACATTAAATCGTATCTCCTAATCGTGATTACATCTGATAAGTTGAGCTTATGTGGACAACAATACCGGAAATTGTGGTAGGATGCTTATCTTAATATTTACAAGAAACAAAATCCGTTTTTGACAAGACCGTAAACTGGTATGATTCTCTTACCTTGAAACTCGAAAAAGCTTGGTAACTTAGTGTACAAGTAATTAATGTTTGTTTTATTTTACCTCTTTGTAATTAGATTTTTAGTTTTTATATTTATATATAATTTGGTTTTAATTAGCTGAAGTTGAAGCTCGAATGTTTTCTACCTGGAAAAAGCCCAAAACCAACTTGTCTTTAACATCACAACTTCATAAAAAATCCTTTTTGCATGTTTGGTAAATATAAAATAAAGTATGTTCAATCTGTTCATGTTTCATCATAAGTTGGTGACACTTGTGTTTGGTGAGTCAACGAAGAACCAATTGGTCAACGAAGAACCAAATTGGTCAACGAAGAATAGTTTTGGTCAACGAAGAACCATTCTTCGTGGCCATTCTTCACTGCTTTGGGTCTTCACAAAAACCTTAGGTTCTTCGTGGATCAAGTTATTTGGGCTAAACTGTTTTGGTCCATAAAGTTTCTTCGTCGTCCCATTTGAGGTTCTTCGTGTGGTTAGGTTCTTCGTGTGGGTCAGAGTATAAAAAGGCGGTCCATGTCAGTTTACCCTTATCTCATTTCAAATTCACCTTTTTCATCTCTCTCACCCTGTGCTCCTTTTCATCTTCTTCGAAAAGAAAACCCCCAAAATCGAATTTGTGTGAATCTTGACTGTAAAACATTAAGGTATATTGTTGATATATATCTTTGTGCAATCGATAAAAAACAAAGTCGAAACAATCCATATGTTTGATCTAGAAAACAAAATCAAACCCTAGGTTCAGGGATCGACTGATCATCTTTGCAACTGATCTTGATGGTGTTTTTAAAATATAAAATCTAAGAAATCAAACCATTTTACTCATATTTCTGTTATAATCTCTGTAAATTGAAGTTGTGTTAAGTTTCAGATCCTGATTAAGTGTCAAAATCAAAAATAACATGTTTGTTTTTGTCTCTCTATTATGATTTTAAATGATATATACACCAGTTTATGTAAGATTTTTAACTGAATTAGAGTGTTTTTAGATTTATTGAAAGAAGTCCTAAAAAACAGAGGTTTTTGTATTTTGAAAGATGTTTCTTATCATTCATCAATGTGTTTAGATTATTTTAATTGAAGTGGTCTTGAATGTCTGGGTTTTTGGATTTCATCTGTCAGATATTAAATGTGTTTTGTTCTGTTGGTTAATAATGCACTTGAATTAAGCAATTTGAACAGTTGATTATAATGGGGACGAAGAATAGCATATGGATGAAAAACCCCTTTTTTCATTGTGGACGAAAAACTCTAACAGACGAAGAACCATTCTTCTTTGAAATCAGACAAAGAACCATTCTTCTCTGAAATTAGACGAAGAACCTTTCTTCTTTGAAATTAGACGAAGAACCATTCTTCGTTGGGGTGTTTGACGAAGAACCCTCTTGGTCAACGAAGAATAGGAACTAAGATAGACCCAGGTTTTTCGTGGATCATAGTCACGAAGAACTTGATTCTTTATTGAAACAGGTTCTTCATCCAAAGAGGTTCTTCGTCCACATAACACTTAGTGAAAAATGGGTTCTTCGTGTGTTAAACACTTAGTGAAAATTTGGGTCTTTCTTAGTGTGTCTTGTCCACTGTTCACTGTTCACATGTTCAAGTGTATGTATCAAGTGTTCTTGTTTATCTTTCTTATTGTGGACGTTTTTATGTGTAGAATGGCTCCTAAGGAACAAAAACGAAAGCCCCCTACTAAAAAGACAGATAAAACCAAGGAACAGATAATGTCTGAACCTCGTCACAATATGGTCGCGTATCTGGATCCAGAAGGAAAGATAGCTGAATTCAAGGAAATTACAAGGTGGTTACACGAGTCGAGGATAAACGAGGCTATTACTCATCAGACGCCGGTATACAAGACGTTGATTAAAGAATTCTAGGATTTAGCAAGTGCTGTAGAGGTTGACGGAAAGGAAGTTATTCGCGGGCTTGTAAATCAACAGAATGTGGATGTGTCTGCTGAAATTCTCAACACCATTCTGCAACTTAATGACGATCCAGAAGCACCGTATTCTATTCCGATTATGTGCGGTCACGGTTGTTTGCTTTGAATGAAGTGTATTGATGATATCTTCGGAGGACAAATCAACAAAGCAAAGTTGCCGTTACGTTACAAGTTCTTGTTACATGTCCTCATTCAGTGTTTGAGCAATCGACGAGGTGGTTACGACATGGAAAGTAATGACTCGATTGGATTGATGGTCACCTTGGTATTGAACAAACCGTTCAGTATTTCAAAGTATCTTTTCTCGAACATGAAGGAGAATCTGGGAAGAACAAGTATTAGTGGTAATAAGTTTTGGATGTATCCAAGATTCCTGCAAATGATCATGAACATGCAACATCCTGGTCTTCCAAAGGCTGCAAATGATGTTCTAAAGATTGATGTGATGATAGAACATTCATTGAAGATATTCAAAGGTGTAGCTGCTAAATGGTACAAGGAAAGTACGTCTCGGAAGATCTTTGGTGCATTGGGGGATAAGAATTACGTGGCACCGGCAAATGATAAATGGCGTCATGACGAAAGCCAATCTGACGATGAAGAACCAACATTAAAGAAGATGATGGAAGATAAGTTTGGATGAAAGAAGTTAGATATTTTCGGTGATACTGACGATGAACATGATGGTGATGGAGGTGATGACGAAGGTGGTGATGGCGGAAATGTTGGTGCAAGTGGAGTGAGTGCTCGTAGTGGTGACAATGATGAATCTGAGTCAGACGATAATCCGCCTGAACCGGGTTATGAACATTACATAGACGAGCGTGGCATTAGGCAAGTTCGGAGGATACATACTGATCAAGATGAAGATTACGTGCCTTCCGACACAGAGGCAGAGCGTCTGAAAAAGAAGCAGACTGCTATACGTGGAAAGAAAAGGATGAAGAAGACTATTGGTACATCTTCAGCCGAGCCTGCCACTGCACAACATGAAATCATTACTGAACCTGTTCACGAAGCAAATGTCAATCCTGAGTTTGCCTTCACTACGGAGGAAACTACAGCCATGATGACCTCACCTTCTACAGCAACTAAACCACCTCCAGTGGCTACGACTACAACTAAAACTCATGTTGTGACTCCACCAGCTGAACCACAACATGGAACTTCCTCTAGTCATCAACAACGATCCGCAGCTCATCAGCGAAGCTTAGAACGATGTGGCAAATTGTTCTCAGAAATGGCACCGGATGAAAAGGTAAAATTTCTGTTTTCACAATTACAAGCTGTTGCAGTCAAATCAATCTGCATTCGGAATTTATGTCGGCAAATGGAAACACAGTGATTGCTCAGCAAATGGAGATTAATAAGTTAAAGGAAACTGTTGGAAAACAACAAGCTGAGATCATGCAACTCCGAGCTGAGAATGAACGTTTGAAAGCTGCTGATGATGAACGAGAAAGGAAGTTGTTACAGATGCGGGCAGCTGACAATGCTCGCGGTATTGAGTTGAATAGAGTGAAGGAACAAAGTATAGCCGTGAAACAATGTGCAGATCGTCTGGCTGAAAGGCATGATTTCATGAAGGAATGGTATGATAGCAGGAACACTACACTGGTGGATGGTTTCAAGTATATTAAGACTGCCTTCGAGATAAGTAGAAACAGGGTTAACATCTTATGGTCTGATCGATGCAAAGAACAAGAGATTCAGCGAAAATGTGATCATGATAGCAAAGACCAAGGTAACCCTAATGCATCAGCATCCTCTGAGCCTCAAGCAGCATCTGCTTCAACTTAGATTATAATTTATCAGCCTCAGCAGATTGAGACCACTCAAGGCACTTCAGGTGGATCAAAAGATGAACTAGAACAGCTAGAAAGTGGTATTGCTTTGCAAGTGTGCCCTCCTGAAAGCTCGACAGCTGGTGAGAATGTATAGCTTCAAGCTCAGCTGATATTACTTTGCAAGTGTGTCCTTTTATTAGTCGAGAAGACTTAGAAGATAGAGAGTTCATTTAAGAGATGACAGATGAAAAGATTTTGGGTTTAACGGATATGAAGGTAGTTGATGACGCTACAATTGACGAGAATCCAAGTGAACTCGAAGTAGCAAACCTGGATGGTCTTGATGAAATAGTGTTCGAAGGAGATGCAGAAAAGTCGAAATACGTAAGAGAAGATGGTACTGAATTCAATCTATTTGATAAAGACTGGTTGAAAGATAACATGGATGAGATCGATGAAAGATTGAAGAATCGTGATTCATCCGATGTTCCAGCTGATTCGTTTGAAGAATGGAGAAAGAACTTCCTTTCAAAGACTGCAAAACTAGCCCCTCTTGGCGTACAAGTTGATTATATGAAGTACGAAAAGGGTCGTCCTCAGGGAAGAATACTCAGCTGGACGTTTGTGAAAGAGATTCATTGCATTTTTGTGAAGCGAAAACATGGAATCAATACTTCAAGTCGCTTCTCAGTATTCTTTCCTTACCGTTCTACGATGTGGCAGCGTTAGCAAAGCTGGAGCTAATTAATAGATCAAATTTTGAAGGCGCTAAGTTGTTTGCTCGAAAGTTGAGGATTGAACGAAGGAAGGGTTGGAAGGATGAATTGTACAAGCCACAGTTCCCTATGTGTGAACAGATCAAGTTTACATTGGATCCAGTAACCAACACAGCTCGGTACAGGCTCGTGTACAAGCCGGTGAAGGTTTTGGATAAGATTCCACTAACGCCAATAGAACAAGACATTCTCAAGAACATGGCTCTTTGGTGTTATGATTCAGATTCGCATGAAGCAGTTATCGTCTTCAGGAATGACAATGAAAACTTCTGTATTCTCGATCCGATGTGGATAGTCAACATGTCGGCTGCTGATATCGACAGATTATTTCGTCATGACATACTATATGAAGACAAGGACGCACGCCAAGCTTTACATTTTCAACGCGTCGCTTGTTTTTGTTACTATCGCGGGATTCATGCTTGAAGCTCGTGGTCGGAAGCAGCTCACTAAGACGAAGACTGAAGACCAAGCAACAGCTAAGGGGGAGTTTGTTGGTGCAGTTTTTGTGTCTATCGCTTGTTTTTTTACGTATATAATGTACATTCTTTTGGTTTAACGAGTCTGTAATGTTTTGGTTGAGTCGAACAATTCAAGATATCCTCCTATCTTGACTTGGTACTATATTGACATAGTTTTGGTACGTAATGCAACTACACATATGCAGTCTGCAAGTTAGTTGTTTGGCTTATCCTTACTGTTCTGTTTCTGCACAAATGTCTGCAGTTTCTTAGCTATTTGCAGCCTTCCACGAAGAACCATTCTTCGTGGGATAGGATCATCACGAAGAACCTTCTTCGTGCATGGTATGGTTCTTCGTGGGCTGAGGTTATTCAAGGGCCCAGTAACATTCTTCATAATGTTACTGGGCTGGGGCCTATATATAGCAGCATATTCTTCTCAGAACAGTCAAGAGAGCTTTGGTTTGAGTCTGTAAACACTATGTGTATGTGTTTGTAATTGTTCTCTTCCATTTAATCAAGATATTGAATCTTTGGTTACTTGTGTGCTTTATACTTTGTTTTGGTTGCATTCTTACAAGGATTCCACACTTATAAGTGTGTTTTAACAACAAGGAAGTAGGTTTCTTGATCCTCCAAGTGGACCTATATATATATATATATATATATATGTAGGTAAAGAGTAAGGTACAAATTACCTTATCGTACATTATATACGCTAACATTATAGCCCTACACGTGTCCTGATTGGTTTTTCATATACAGGGTTAAATGAGACAATTAATTCAATCATCTGAGGGTAAATTCGTCTCTTCATTCAATCAGCGAGCGAGAAGTTCGTTACACTAATATCCCGGTATTTATCATTCGAATCACCGGTATTTATCATTCGAATCAATTTCAAATTTTTCATAATTCTCAATTTGCAGTTATCGTTCTTCTGTGTTAGGGTTTATTTACTTGTTTTTGTTTCGATGGATCCACAGAGCAGCAGTGGATGTGCAAATGTTGTTGATGTTGAAGAAAGTCGACCGATCGGTGATCATGCTCAATTATCTTCATATCAGAGAGTTTCTATTGAGGATGTTTTAAATCCGCCATCTGCAAATTCAAATCCAATTGCAAGTTCAAGTGCTCTAAATGATTGTTTTAATGGTAATTATGTGAATTCAGATTTCTAAATTGTTCGTATACATGTTTTTTGTTTAATCGCTCATCTGATTTTACATTTTTGTAACTTTTTTTGAAGTTTGAATGTTGAGTATTTTTTTGATATGAAAGCAACATGTACAAATTCGCATGTGATTAGTCTATCAATTCGCATTTGATGTTTTTCCCTAAGTATTTCGCATGCTATGGTTTATTAAATCGCATAGATAAATCAGATTAATCATAATCATCAATCTCGCATGTTTTCTTCATAGATTTCGCATGTTTTTGATTTTTCTGATTTGATTCATTTAGATGAAAGGGTTTACACTCCGGAGGTTCAAGCATCAGCTACACCTGTGGTTGGAATGCAATTTATCTCTATTGAACAAGCATATGCGTTTTACCAATCATATGCTAAGTTGGCTGGTTTTTCTATTCGGAAAGGTGGTGAAGTAAACAGTGGTGGTATAATCAAAACTAAGTATTTTGTTTGTTCTAAAGAGGGACATAAGCCAATTTGTATTGATGATCGTTCGAAGTCAAAAAAGCAATTCAAAACAAGGAACAGGGGGACTATTAGAACTGGATGCAAAGCTCAACTTATGATTTGCACTGTGGATGGTAGATTATATACAGTAAAGAGATTTGTTGATGGCCATAATCATAAGTTTGTATGCCAAGAGGATATTCACATGTTGCCAGCTTACAGACAATTGTCAGATGTCCAGGAGGAGATGGTATGGGAACTAGGCACTTTAAACCTTGGTCCTGTCAAAGCTTTCCATATAATGAGGAAACGTTATGGTGGTTTCGAAAACGTTGGTGCCACGGTTGATGATTGCAAAAATTTTAGGAAGCGAATTAACAGCTATATAGGAGAATATGATGCTGACATGGTGATTAATAGGATGACTGACAAAAAACAGTATTTAGCTGATTATTCGTTTGAATATTCTGTTGATGATGGCAAACGTTTAACTGGTATGTTCTGGGCTGATGGTTTATGTAAGCTTAACTATATGGAATTTGGGGATGTGATATCCTTTGATGCAACTTTCAAGACAAACAGGTTAGTGTTTGAAGACAAACATGTTTTTTTTTAACTATTTTTCGCATGTTATATGTCTTCATGAGCTGTGTATATCGCATGTGTAAAGTTTGTGTTAACGATATCGCATGTTTTACTTTTGTTTTCGCATGTGGGTTTTTGTAATTCGCATGTTTTACTTTTGTTTTCGCATGTGTTGTGCAGGTATAAGATGGTGTTTGTCCCGTTCACTGGCATTGACAACCACTGTCGAAATGTAACATTTGGAGCTGGGTTGTTGGCATCGGAGAGCATTGAATCATATAAATGGCTATTGAATTCATTTTTAAAGTCATTTGGTCAGCAGCCAAAGGTTGTAGTGACTGATCAAGACCCAGCTATGAAACAGGCTATTGAGGAGGTTTTCTATGTCAGCAGACACAGATTGTGCATGTGGCACATAATGAAAAAAGTGGCAGATAAGGTATAGTATGCTATATTGTCTTTTGTTAGTGTTATTTTTTTGTATATTATATATCTTTTTATAGGTTGATATTAAGAGCATTTATTTGTCATAGGTTGGACACGAGTTGTGCAATAACGATGAGTTTAAAAGGAGGATGTGCGACATTGTATGGACTGATTCGATCGAGCCTGAAGAATTCGAGAGACAGTGGAAGTTGGTGATGATTGATTTTGGTCTCACAGAAAACAAATGGATCGATGATATGTTTGTGATGAGATCCATGTGGATTCCTGCTTTTTACCGACATGAGCCAATGTCGGGACTTATGAGAACAACATCCAGATCAGAGAGTGAGAACCATTTTTTCTGCCAGGTGTCTAATTCACAACTCACTCTCGTAGAGTTTATGAATCATTTCGACGGTGCAATGGATGTCCAATGTTTTAATCATAGAAAGAATGATCATATTTCAAGATATACGGAGCCTGCTGATTTGAGCGGAACTTCTTTGGAAGAAGATGCTGCTAAGAGATTCACCAGGTCTATATTCTTTGATCAGCAAATAGAGATTTTAGGTACAATTTCTGAATGTCTGCCGATGGACACCAAAGTAGAGGGTCCACAGATCAGGATAATGTTGAAGGACTTTAAAGCACATGGAAATGGTTTATTGGAGGTATTATTATACATGCGAATTTATTATGTTACACATGCGATTTAAAGTTATCCCTATACATGTTTGTAAAACATGCGAATTTAATATGTTACATATGCGATTTTAAAACTAATTCCATTACATGTTTTTTTAAGACATGCGAAATAGTCATGTTTCACATGCGAATTTAATTTTGAATATATATATATATATATATTTTTGTTGGTTTTTCCTACGTGTGGTTCAAGAACCTTGAAAATGATGTAACTGCACAATGTAGCTGTTTGCGCTTTGAGCAGTATGATCTGCTTTGCAAACACATTTATTTCCTTTTCAAGATGTTTGGTGTTAAAGAAATACCAAACCAGTATGTTACGAAGAGATGGACGAAGGATGTTGTTCCGAATGAGTTAAATGTGAAGTACAATCTAAATGTGGGTGGCAAGGATGTGCAACACAAGGCTAAATGGATTGCTCGTGAAATCATCCACACAGGGGAGTATTTGGTTAGCAATTTGATTTCCGACCTTGATCAACTTGTTTTAGTGAGGGATCAAATGATGAAGCTCAAAGAGAGAGTGGATCAGAGTCGTATAACTAAGCAACTTGATCCAAAATTTGACCGATTTTCCAAGTTGATTGGTTATCAACAACCCGTAACTAATGCTCCTCCTACTGTCCGTGTGCCGGCTGGTATAAGAAACAAAGGTCAAGGCTCGCATAAAAGGATTAAATCTAAGAAAGAACAAATGATCAGCCGCAAGGGGAAAAGGTCAAGGACATGTAGCGTATGTAATGTAAAAGGTCATGACATTCGGACTTGCGAGGAGCTGAAAGCCAAACTACAAGGTAAACAGCAAAAAAAGAAGAAGAAGGGCATCCAGATCGAAAATGTTGATAGAGACAAAGACAATGAGGTTGAAGATGATGAAGAGGAAGATGAGTTTGAAGATTACAGCAGTGATGATGGATCTGAAGAAGAAGATCAGTGGGAGGAGGTTTCGGAATATGGTGAGGATGAGTAGTTTTTTTCTAAATGGACATGCGATTTTATACGAAACACTTGCGATTTTTTATATTCATCTGTTTATATCAGTTTTCATGCGATTATATTTTTTAAACATGCGAATTTATAATCAACAGTTAATATAAATTTTTACATGCGATTTCACTGTTATTACATGCGATTTGTTAGTTATCTTGTTTTTTGTTATGTGACAATGATGGCTATATCATTCATGCGAATTTAATATTAAGATATAACATAATATGTTAACAAATATGTACCCAAAATATAACAATAGTTATTGTCTAACACAGCCATTACCAAAAAAACGATTAAAAAGAGTTTTTTAGTTACTTGGAGTAAATATTTTGTCACGTTCAGAAGAGCTGAACTCCATCTTCTAATTCACAGTGTTCAGAGCATCTGTCAGGAAAGAGAAGGCCAAGTCATCAGCTCGAGATTGCTCTTTAATGTGATCCAAAGCTCTGTCCTTAAAGCTTGATGGTGGTTCTTGAAGTAGGCGTTCCCATATATCTTGATTTTTCTTGATTTGTTCAAGAATTTTACCCTGCACATCAAGAACCAGATGAGAAGAGTTGACATCAGTGCTTAGTTCTGTCAACGTGCGAGTTGACAATAATTCTTTGATTGCAATGTTTTTGATTTGTTCCGAATCATCAGATGCCATGTTTGTTTTGTATGTTTTGTGTGTGTTTTTGATAATCTTCTATGTATGACTTAATATGGAAGGTAGTTATATCTAGGTTTTTTATATTAATTTAGTAAATTTATTATGTAGGTAGGGTGGTAAGTTCAATAGTAATTATTGTAAAATTGATCATTACATGTCAATTTACAGTCACATCGGTCATAAATCAAGTATTTTTTATATATAATGCTACTATTTTTAGTTTTTTAGATTCGTATTTTGTTTTTTTTTTGTTATTTATTTATTATTTAATTTTTTTATCATTTTTAAGAGAATTGCAATTTTTAATTGTTTTGCACTGTTTTTATTCGAAATCGCATTTGAATGGATACAAATTCGCACACTATGTAAAATCTTAAAGAAAACGTAACATTTTTACTGAAATCGCAATGCCTTATCGTTAATTCGCACACTATATGAAATTATAAGAAATACTTAACTTTTTATTTAAATCGCATGTGCATCGTTAAGAATTCGCACACTATATTAAATTTGAAAGAATTTTTTTTATTACAAATCGGATGTATTCGCACATGATCTCAATACATGCATCATCTTCTTTGATTAGTTAATAATTTCTAAATTCATCCGAATTTCATTTTTCACATAAGGATTTTGGTGATTAGGAATCGATCGATTTTTGATTAATTGTTATAATTTCGATTTCGGTTTTGATTTTAGAACCTTACGTTATGATTTTTGAGGTTTTTGTTTGCTGATTATCAAGGGTTTTGATCTCGCATTAGACGATTTTAACCTTGGCGGTTTCTTTGCATTAATTTTAATTTGATAAATTTAATAGTAAAACACGCTTTTAAATCAGATGATCCGACGGTTGTGGATGAAGCGTACATAACATACGATTAGGTTATTTGTATGATAACCGGCCTCTATATATATGTATATGTATATAATAAGTTTTCTTTTCGTAAGGTATAAGAATTGCGATACTTGTTAGATCCTAAGACTCAAAATCAACAAATAATTGATTTCAACAATGTAACTATAAGTATGGAATACAAAATCAAATAATATCAAGAATGAAACAATAATCCTCTTAACATACTAATTAAAAATTATTACAATAATAGAAATCCATAGATTACATGAAAAAGTTTTATTTTCATAAGGTATAAGACTTACGTATACTTGTTAGGGCAAAAGATCAAATACAAATAATCTTAACATACTAAACATACAAATTGAAGGAAAACCCAAAAAGACAAGGTGGCATTTTTGTAATTACCACCAACTATCAAAGTTACAACCAAAAATACCTAAAAAAACACAAATTTTTTTTAACATTTTTTTATTAAAAAAACGCTACATTTCGTTAGCAAAAAAAAAAAAAAAAAAAATTTTTTTTTTTTTTGCTGCTACTAAAAGTAGCGATTTTTTAATAAAAAATGTTAAAAAATAAAATAAAATAATTTGTGTGTTTTTTTTATTTTTTTAGGTTTTTTGGAGGTTTAGTTTTTAGCATTTTAGCTTGGGTGGGGGGGGGGGGGGGGGGGTTTAGGTTTTTTTAGGTTTTTGGGGGGTGTGGGGGGGGGGGGGGGGGTTAGGTTTTTTTTAGGTTTTTGGGGGGTGGGGGTTAGGTTTTTTTTTTGGGGGGGGGGAGTGGTTAGGTTTTTTTAGGTATATTTGTAGAGTAACTTTGATAGTTATTGATAATTACAAAAATGTCACCTTGTCTTTTTGAGTTTTCCTTCAATTTGTATGTTTAGTATGTTAAGATTATTTGTACAAGAACTTTACCCTACTTGTTAGACCCTAAAACTCAAAATAAATAAATAATTGATTTCAACGATGTAATTAAAAGTATGGAATACAAAATCAAATAATATCAATAATGAAACGATAATCCTCTTATCATATTAATTAAAAATGATTACAATAATAGGAATCCATAGATTACAGGAAGAAAGTTTTCTTTTCATACGGCATAAGAATTATGATACTTGTTAGATCCTAAAATTCAAAATCAACAAATAGTTGATTTCAACAATGTAATTAAAAGTATGGAATGAAAAATTAAATAATATCAATAATGAAACAATAATCCTCTTAATGATTACAATAATAGGAATCCATATATTACAGGAACAACGTTTTCCTTTCATAAGGTATAAGAATTACGATGCTAGTTAGAACCTAAAACTCAAAATCAACAAATAATTGATTTCAACAATGTAATTAAAAGTATGGAATACAAAATCAAATGATATCAATAATGAAATAGTAATCCTGTTAACATATTAATTAAAAATGATTACAATAATAGGAATCCATAGATTACAGGAGGACGATTCTTTATAGGTTGTATAAAATTAGAAAATTTTATATCCGATATATTTCCTCAAGCTCTAGCACTTGCAATGGATTATGGAAGCCATCATTCATAGTAATGACAACAAAGACATCTATGAATGAATGGTCTTCTGGCTGTCAATTGTAGATCATACAGGAATGCATGTGTGACAAACTTTAAGGTTGTTACAACATACTTTTAATTCATGTGCTAATGTGTCCTATCCTGTTCTCTTATATTTACAAAAAAAATTCAACGAGTATTGAATGCTAAGGAGTTTGTTTTTTAAAAGTTAAAATGTCTATAGTTAGCCGACCACATCTACAAACATATGTAAAATAAGAGATGGACCAAATATATGCAGTCTGTAAGTTAATTGTTTTTTAACGTATATAGAATTCTAAAATAACTAGTGGTGGTGTACCGACGGTGGTGGTGGCAGTGCTAGATGGTGGTGGTAGGTGGTGGACGCAGATGGTGGGTGGTGGTGGTGATGGACAGTGGTGGGTGGACGCTGGTGGTGTTTAACTCTCTACAGACATTAGAAGTGGCTAGGCCAAGTCTGCACCAAGAAGAGCTCGCGCAGACGTTTTTTAATGAAACGTATTCAAAAAAACAAACAGTCTGCAGATGACAATGTCTGCGCGTGGTTTGGACGACGCAAACAAAAGAGATTGCCCTGATCTTTTTTAGAAAAACAAACACCACATTTGACTTTAGAATGGCTTATGGGCTAGGTTTAGGCTAGAAGCTCTAGTTGTTCTTCATTATTTTTCTGACTTATTATTCAAGAGCTTCTTCGATACTAATTGTTAATTACGCCTAATATTAAAAAAAATCATCTAGTTACACCTTTAAAATATTTTTAACACTTAATTTTCTAATTGTTACAACTTCAAATGATGAAACGGACGCAGCTTGTTACATGTTTACCATTTATCTCGATATAAATTAAAATATAAGAGTTTAAATTTTGTATATTACAAGTTTTTGTTTTGTAGGAGAATTTTTATTTTTTATTTTTTTGTATTTTGACCTCTTTATTGATTTGCATATTAGTGCAAACGTTTCGGAGAGTATTGCCATTGAAGTTTAAATGAATTTTTAAATCATTTATATCCTATGATCACCTTTTAAACACATGTACAAGCTCACATAAAACTCTTTACAACTCACAAAATACATTTAAAATTGAAATTCATTTAAAAAATGACGAAGATGTGTGATCACATGGGAGACATGTGAGGGTGGAGCCTACTAAGGGAATAAGTGTAAAAATGGGCATGCAACCCGTTTTTAGCGGAGGAAGGTCTCGTTGTCGGGTTTTTTGCCTCTCCTCGATCCCAAACTTTTTTACTCACTTCCATTCCTCTTCTTTTTGTTTTTTTCTCCTACTTAATCACTTTTAATAGTATTTTTTTCTCATTTTCCAATGTTGGTGATATGTTGTTTATATTAATAACATAAAAAACAAGAAATTTTATAAGGATATATTTTTTGGGATATATATATATATAGAGAAAGTATAATGTACAAAATGGCTTAACCTACATTAACATACGCGACAGAATTTATAACGTGCGTAATTATTTTTTTCACCATTATAACGTGCGTGATTATCACCTCCATACGTGATTATCACCTCCCATGCGTGATTATCACCCAAAAACTGCTCCCATGCGTTATTAGGGCTCCCATGCGTGATTATTGCCAGATCTGATGGTTGAGCGCGTCGCGTACGTGAAGTAGGATAAGGACTTTTGTATGTTAACCTTTCCCTATATATATATATATATATATAGAGAGAGAGAGAGAGAGATAGAAAAAGTATATCGTACATTAGGCTTAACGTACTTCACGTACGACAACGTGCGTGATTTGTTCTATAACATACGTGATTAACGTTTTCAATATGCGTGATTATTGTGTTTCAACATGCGTGATTTTGGATTTTTGAGTTATAACGTGTGTGATTTTAAAATGAACGTGCGTAATTACCTGTCGTACGTGATGTACGTTAAGCCATAATGTACGTTAACCTTCCTATATATATATATGTTTCTTTTTGATTAATTGTTATATTAATTTGATAACAGATAAAAAAAATATTTCAACCACCTTAGCATTTAAAAAAAAAATTGGGCATATTAGGATTGAGTTCATTTGAGTTACAATATGGTCAGAAAGAAAAAAACTTATTTAGTAACCTTATTCATTCATTGATAAATAATAAATATATTATTAATCATTCTTTTATTCCCAAACGAAGAAAATTATAATTCATTTGACGAGCATTACTTATTTATTTATTCATCGAGTATAGGTTACTATAACTTCTATTCCTTCTGTCCAAGTTAAGAAACGAAGAAAATTATTCAACCAAAGGTTTTGTACTAGTGTCATGACAAGGAAGCAGCAGCCATAGCACGTTCATGTTGAAAGGCTTCACAGTTCTACGCCCCAACTAGCTTTAGATTTCTAAGGTAATACTTTAGAGTCAAGTATAAATCAACACAATGGCCAACACTCAACGGTTGTTTCAAATGTTTTTCAACTTTGCCACGTAGTATTAGATAGAAACATAGTTATTTATAAGTTTAGTATTGAGGCCTTGAGGGGAATATTTTCTTACAAAAAAAAAAAAAAAAACCGTATAAGAAAAGCATATGAAAATAGTAGGCCCAACCCAAACTAACCAAAGAGATGGTAACTCGTGTGGCTTATTGGCTACACCCTTTAAAGCCCATAGTGGCCCAACCAAACAACACAAAACATAGTAGTTTTTTCATACGAACTAGACTAGTTGATTTTTCGCCCGCGCGTTGCGGCGGGGACCCAATGACTACAAAAGGCGTGTCAACAACGGCAAATAGATACCGAATATCAAAACATAAATAAAAATGTCGTGATAAGGATAGTCACTCCGTTCTAAAATAACGCTTTTAAATAACCTAATATATAATAATAGGACCCGCGCGTTGGAAATTCGATTGTTTTCAGTTCAGTTATTACGGTGCTAACACGTTAAAATATGGATGAGCTCAGTA
>JARYGA010037196.1:0-42381 GCA_030545235.1 Helianthus tuberosus
AGAGTACATTATGTTTCGGTATAAAGGGCAAGTTAAGCCCTGGATATATAAATCATTCAAGATCATCGAATGTGACGGCAGTATAGCTCATAAGCTAAACTTGCCTAAGGAGCTCGGTGGAATTTACGATGTGTTCCACATTTCTAACTCAAAGGAATGCCTAGCTGATAAATCACTAGCAATGTCTCATAAAGACATATTGATTAATGAAAGCCTGAGGTTTATTGAACGACCTAAATCGATCAAGGATCGACAGGTTTAGAAAACTCCGAAAAGGATCACGTACCTATGGAATAGGTCAACTGGAATACCCGTAAAGGTCCCTAAATTACGGTGGAAGTTAAAGTACATTATATGACATAAAGTACTTCTATCTTTTTGGAGCAAATCTCGGGGTCTAGATTTCTTTTAAGGGGGTGAGGATGTAACACCTCGTAATATCGTGTCCAATGATGTGTTGACATGTGTAATGAACCCTAATAAATTCAAACGTTGACTATGAGGGACTAATTTCGTCAAAATCGAAAACCTTGATTATAGAAAGACTGAGAGTGTCAACATGCCTAAACTAGGCCTCTGAGTGACCTTATACGGTGTTCGTATTCTCAAACAAGCCACTTGTTGGACGAGAGGAGCCGTTTGCGTAACTAAGTGAAGTTGTGCGCAAGTTTGTAAGTTAGAGGGGGTAAAAGCATCAACATGTTTAATTATACCTCTGAATGACCTTTTAACAAACCCAAAGCATTACAATGTTCAATCATACTCTCAAGAATGCCTAATATGTGCTACATAGGGCTTTGATGCTATTAAATGATGATATGCGCAAGTTTGCGCATTAGAGGGACCTAAAGCGTCAACTTTGGAATCTACGCCTTTCGGTGACCATTTAAGTGAATGGGAGCGTAGTAATATTTAAGTACATGCTTGGGAATGCCCATTATGGGCCATGGAAGGCTTGGATGTCAGTAAACGACATTTCGCATCACTTTGTGCGATTAAAGGACTAATTGCGTCAAATTGCAAAAGTAGGTCGATTCGTATGGTAACGAACCTTCTGAAATATGACCAAAAGTTAAACATGCCCTAAATATCCTTTGTATAGCTTAGATATGGGCTTAGAGGTGTTCGGTGCGCAAAAATAAACTTTTATGTCAAACAGGGACTAAAAGTGTCAAAAAGTGCACAAGTTTGCACTTTCGCGCATATCTAACATTCTGAATATACCCGGGCACCCAAAAATTTATGTAAGCACTAAAATATTTTATTTTAGTGTTTGGCATGATAAAATTCCACTCGTCGCGTAATTTGGATCGTATTTCGTGTCCGTTCGTGTTTCGTCGTAATTAGACGAACAACGAGACCGTACGACCAAACAAATCGACACCCGACATGTTTTTGAGCATATCTCATGTCCCCTATGTTTAGGCATCATAGTGAAGCCTTAAAATGAGGGTAACGGGCCTCAAATAAGTCAGAAATATCATTTATCAAGATCAGGGACCAAATCTGTCAATCTACCAAAGTTTGTTGTTGGACTGAGGAGTGACACGGGCCGCGTAAGCCCAATAGGCTTGCCTACGCGGGCCTCCTGGGCCTGATCTGCAGCATTTTATTTTTTTTATTAATTGTTTTTGCTTGGAGACCACTCAAAACCCTTCTAAACCAATCCTAGTCGGTTCCTTGGGCTCCAAACCAATTAGGACAACTGTTATAACATGTGTAAGGATCTGATTAACTCTCCAAACACATGTCTTGATCCTATCATCATCCAAAAACTATAAATAGGAGGAAAACCCAACTAGTTCATTGCACATTTCTCATTCTTTCCTCCTCATCTCTCAACCTGGAGCTTTCTAACCTGGTTGGAACTTGAATTTAGTAGAAAAGATAGCATGGACCCTTTGTAAGTGTCTTAGCCCTCTCCCTAGTTCAAGTTTATGATTTAAGAACCGAAAAGTCAATAAACTTTGACTTTCGGTTTAAACTCTCATGGTCCAGCCACTAACCAAATTAAAAGTGGGTATAAGACCATAGTTAGGTAGGTGATTAACCCCTGAAAGGACACCTCCTAATTCCTTCGTTTGCTTAGTTAATTGTCTGGTCAAACCGTTTAGGTAAAAAAGTCAAACTTGGCAGATTTGTGAATATTAATTAAAAACTAATAAACCAGGGGTCCTAAATTATATTTTAACATTCTAATGACTTGGTAATTAGTATTATAACATGTTTGACCAGGTCTAACCCGACAATTATCAGTCTAAGTTCAGTTTATTACCGAAAGTCGCAAACGCTTGACTTTTGATTTGACTTTTAGTTCTAATCCGTTAAAGCTTAAATCTCCCATGTTTTAAGCTTCCATTAGGACCATATCATTCAGTAGCATAACACCCTGAAGTTATATTGCTTGGTCCTTAGTGATTCGAATTATATGCTCTTGATTGTTAATATGCTTATAAATGCCGTATATGCCCTTTTGACATACAAATGAGATTTTTAAGAATGTGAGAGGACAAAAACCTTTGCTACTTATATTTGGACTTGTCCCAAAAATTTGGCATCCGTTCTTGGTCCCAAATAGGATTTATGCTTGAAAATTAGAAGCTTTAATTTAAGTAAATTGTGATATCTTGCATAAGGCATGTTTAAACTTGGATTTTGACCCAAAACTCATTACTTACTGTTAAGATATTAATTTTAGAGATTTTTGGAATTTAGGATCAGATTATAAGCTGATCATATCATAGAGTTCTTGTATTATTCGGTAAATGACGATAATACCCTTTTCATGCATAAAATGAGATTTTCAAAGGATTTGAATGCCAAACCTTTTCCTAATGATTTCATATATTAAATAAATTATTTTGAACTCTCAAAACTAATCAAAATCTCAGATTTCCATAAAACCCCTTAATTATCGTCAATTAGCGATTGTTACGCTATTTTGGTGCATAGTATGGTTTTAAACCATAATTAACACCTAAGACTTGTTACCTACTGAATTTCTAAACAAATTTTAATATTATTACAGTAGGTATAAGTCGTGAACTCAGACTTCCAAAATGTCCGTAAAAGCATATGTGAAATGACCAAAATACCCTTTCGGGGCATAGTTTGGCCATAAATGGTAAACCTCACATATGTATGATATCTTACTGATGTAATGAGATAAATTAAATATTTTTACTAATTAGAAAGGACCAGAACTTCAGTTTGCTATAAAATCTCTTTTATAAGTATTAAAATTACCAAAACGCCCTTACGGGACTTAAAATGGTTTTAAATACTTTTTGGGCATATATGTTAGCATCCTACTGATGTATTAACACATTTTTAAGCATAATAACAATTAAGACTTGTATATAGTTCATTTGGTTACCCGTTACGCATTTATGCGTTCGGATCGGTTTATGTGACTAGTTTACATATAATAGCCGAAACGGGTTTAACCTTATCATTAAATCCTCAAAATCCAGAATGTGTTTAGTTTACCCATATTATACAAGTATCCAAACTTGTCAGGTCTAAATCACATTCTTTTCCGGACAAGGCTTAATCTAGCGTATCGTACCGCTTTAGATACTTTAAGCTTGTCGGTCTAAGTCTACGACTAAAATAAGACCATTAGCATTCTGAATTGGTTATATATTACCATCACTCCAGACTAGAGCCACCCGGTAAAAGCTACCTGCATTTAGATAGATTGGATACGACTGAGTTGTTATGCTGTGAATCAAGTATTAGCTCAGGTAAATACTTTTAACTTATTTTCCTTAAAGGGGCTTGGGATATGGTATTATAATAATACCCCTTGGTCGGGTATGAAATCATTTAATCGGATTGTGATTAATGAATTTACATAACCCGTTTTAATCTGTCTTGTTTGATAACATAAGCATTGGGGGTTAACGACCGTGTCCTGGATATCCTCGGCTCATTTTATTTGAAAATGGCCACGACCTATGCACGGGGTGTAGGCATACACCTGACAGATGCAAATGCTAAATATAAATCCACGTGTTGGGGATAACTCCTTTGTGGGTTCTATAAGTGGTGAGTCGGTTAATCACGACCGGCTTCCAACCGGCCCCATATGTATGACAAACATGTAAAACTGCATACAAGATTTTATTAAAGATTGTCCCAAGTTATAAATGATTTGTGCCTTGTGCACTTAAATCAATTTTCATAAACTCTTTTCAAATGAGTCAGTTAATTGTATTTACCAGTGAAAACTGACGTATTTTCCAAAGACTAAGTGGCAGGTACTACTCGTAATAGGCTGGGGGATTGCTCGGTGTCGAAATAGAGGATCATGCAAATTCTTAAAGATGCCTCAAAGTCTGCTAAACTTCATTTTATACATTCTGTAATGATCCTCCTGTGGATTTGATATTACAGACTCGTCTATAATAAATACTTTGATATTTTCAGACATTTGAGTTTGTAATAATATTTTATATTCCAAGACTTCCGCTGTGCTATTCTATGTATGTTTGAACAAGATGATATCAACTACGTCACGATACTCCCCACCGGGCCCACCGGTGATATGTGGAAATATCGGGGTGTGACAATCATGTAATCGGTTGTCAGTTATATATATAAGAAAACTTGGTGTTATCCTTTATGTGCATCTAAATGTTATATGATACATGTTTTGTTGCTTGTATTGTTTGGTCTATTCGCATGATATATTGCTTGATTATATTTTTATTAATGTTATAAATGTGTTTTATATACTTAGTAAAAATATTTATTAACAAACCAATGCCTAAACTTAATCGTATATTCTTTTGGAAGAATAATGGCACCAAGAAGACAACCTTCACGTACACGAACATCTAATCCACCCCCACCAATGCCTACAAATGAGGCGGAATTGAATGCACTAATAGAAGAAAGGATTTCCCAAGCTATAGCCCTCTATGAGGCCTCACGTGCCGAACACAGCGGTGGCACTGGCGGATCAGGAGGCCCCGGATATGGCGGTACCTCTAGCGGAACCAATACCAATGGTAACACTTAGTTGTTTTGTCACAACTTACCCAATTCCTTTTATAATCTATTCATGCGTTTCACTGTTTGCTCATTCTTAATCCGTTTATTTGTCTATTTCAGGATGCACATTCAAGCAGTTTCTAGACTGCAAGCCACTCAATTATGATGGCACAGGTGGTGCTGTGGCTTATGTGCGTTGGACGGATAAAACGGATTCCACCATAAGAATGACCAGATGCTCTATTGATCAGCAAGTCACCTACGTCACTGGCTTGTTCATCAATGAGGCCCTTACATGGTGGAATTTACAAGTGCAAACTTTGGGTGATAGTGTAGCATACAGATTGACATGGGAAGAGTTGAAAGAAAGGATGAGAGAAAAATATTGTTCCCGTGCTGAACTCCAGAAGTTGGAGAAGGAATTTTGGAATCTTACTATGGTCGGATCTGATATTACCGGGTATACCTAAAGGTTTCACGACCTGTCTCGTGTGATTCCTTATTTGGTTACACCAGAATACAAGCGTATTGAACGCTATATTTGGGGACTTTCTCCTGAGATCCGAAGCCATGTTACTGTAGCAGAACCCACAACTATCACGCAGGCAGTAACTTTAGCTGTGAGCCTTAATGAAGACGGGATCCGGATGAGGAAATATAATGTGAAAGTAGATGAGAAGAAAGAATCACATGTTGAGTCTTCCAATGGTGGAAAACGGAAGTACTCAAATTTCAAGAAGGGAACGCGTAGGAACAACAACTACAACAATAACACCAACTCCAACAACAATACCAACAACAACAACTACAACCACAATAACCACAACAACAATAACAACAACCGCAATCACAACAACCCCAACAATTATAACATAAAGCAAGAGAATACTCAGGCAAAAGATGCAAAGGCGTTTGTAGCCACCAATGATACTGGCCCGAAGAAGTACTCAGGTACTATGCCCAAATGTGAGCGATGCGCGTATCATCATGTGGGTAATTGTAGGAAATGTGACAAGTGTGGCAAGCTTGGCCACCGTACCGAGTCATGCTGGGGATCAGGAAATAGATCAGGAACGGAGAATAGAAACAACAAAAAGAATGGAAATGGGCGTGAGCAAGGATGTTTTGGATGCGGAAGCAAAGATCACTTCAAAAGGGATTGCCCTAAAGAAAACCAAGCTCGTGGTCGATCATTTGTGATTGGAGCCAAGGATGCGCGTCAAGACCCTAATGTGGTCACTGGTGCGTTCCTCCTCAACAATCATTTTGCATCCATATTATTTGATACTGGTGCGGATTTTAGCTTTATCTCTGTGGAATTTAAAAATGCTCTGGGACTAAAATCTAGTAAACTGGTGATACATGGAGAGAAGCGCGACACCCCATTACGGATCATCAATAGCATGAAAGCTCAGAAGTGCTTACGGAAAGGGTGAATTTCCTTTCTAGCACATGTTGTGGACAAGAAGGCTGATGGGCCAAAGTTGACAGATATTCCAATAGTAAAAGAATTTCCTGAAGTCTTTCCTGAAGACTTACCAGGACTACCACCTTATCGACAAGTCGAATTTCATATGGATTTGGTACCAGGAGCCGGACCCGTAGCTAAATCTCCATATCGGTTAGCACCTTCTGAAATGCAAGAGTTATCCACACAACTTCAAGAGTTGTTGGATAAAGGATTCATTAGACCGAGCTACTCGCCTTGGGGAGCTCCAGTCTTATTTGTAAAGAAGAAGGACGGAACTTTCAGTATGTGCATCGATTATCGCGAGTTGAATAAACTCACCATCAAGAATCGGTATCCATTACCGAGGATTGATGATCTATTCGATCAACTACAAGGGTCGAGCTTATACTCAAAGATAGACTTACGATCGGGGTATAATCAATTACGAATTCAAGAGGAAAGCATACCGGAAACGGCTTTTCGGACTCGTTACGGTCATTACGAGTTTCTCGTTATGCCATTTGGCTTAACGAATGCACCAGCGGTCTTCATGGATCTAATGAATCGCGTGTGCAAGCCGTATCTCGACAAATTCGTTATAGTGTTTATTGACGATATTTTGATATACTCTAAATCGACTGAAGAACATGAACAACATTTGAGAACAATTTTGGAATTGCTAAAGTCGGAGAAACTATATGCGAAATTTTCCAAATGCGAATTTTGGATTCGCAAAGTACAATTTCTCGGGCATGTAGTGAACGAGAAAGGCATTCAAGTAGACCCGTCGAAGATAGAAGCGATTAAGAATTGGGAAGCGCCCAAGACTCCTACTGAAGTGCGACAATTTTTGGGCTTAGCGGGATATTATCGGAGATTTATTTAGAATTTTTCAAAGATTGCTCAACCGCTAACTTCTCTTACACAGAAAGACAAGAAATTCGATTGGGGAGAGAAACAAGAAGCAGCATTTCAACTTCTTAAAGACAAGTTGTGCATTGCACCAATCTTATCATTACCCGATGGTACCGATGATTTTGTTGTATACTGTGATGCTTCGCATCAAGGTTTGGGTTGCGTACTCATGCAACGTGAAAAAGTTATCGCGTACGCGTCTCGCCAACTAAAAGTTCACGAAAAGAACTATACCACTCACGACCTTGAATTAGGCACAGTGGTATTTGCTCTAAAAATATGGCGACATTATCTATATGGTACTCAATGTACTATTTTCACGGATCATAAAAGTCTACAACATATATTCAACCAAAAAGAATTAAATATGCGTCAACGACGTTGGGTTGAATTGTTAAACGATTATGATTGTGAAATCAAATACCATCAGGGCAAGGAGAATGTTGTAGCTGATGCCTTGAGACGCAAGGAGCGAGTTAAAACACTAAGAGTCCGAGCATTAGAAATGACAATTCACACAGATCTTATCACTCGGATTCATAATGCACAACAAGAAGCGCTCAAGGAAGAGCATATTCAAGCTGAAACACTTCGAGGCATGGAAAAACAATTAATGCCAAAAGAAGATGGAACTTTATACCTTATGGGTCGAATTTGGGTTCCACTCTTTGGAGGCCTTCGAGATGTTATTTTTGAGGAAGCACATAGGTCTAAATACTCGATTCATCCTGGATCGGATAAAATGTACCAGGATTTGAAAGAGTACTATTGGTGGCCTAAACTCAAAGGTGATATCGTGACTTATGTTGGAAAATGCTTAACCTGTGCGAAGATCAAGGCTGAATATCAGAAACCCTCGGGTTTGTTACAACAACCCGAGATTCCCGTTTGGAAATGGGAGCAAATATCGATGGACTTCATTACGAAGTTACCCAGGACCTCAAAAGGCCATGACATGATATGGGTAATCGTCGATAGATTGACAAAGTCCGCACACTTCTTGCCAATTCGGGAGAAGGATAGTACTGAGAAACTAGCGGAACTCTATGTCAGAGAAATAGTGGCTCGTCATGGGGTACCTATTTCAATCATTTCGGACCGAGATGCTCGTTTTGTTTCTAGAATTTGGAAATCATTTCAACAGGCCTTTGGATCGCAATTAAATCAGAGTACGGCCTTTCATCCTCAAACTTACGGCCAGAGCGAACGGACAATCCAAACACTCGAAGATATGCTTCGGGCGTGTGTTATGGATTTAGGCGGCAATTGGGATACTCATCTACCTTTAGTTGAGTTTTCCTACAATAACAGCTACCATACTAGTATACAAGCTGCACCATTTGAAGCTCTTTATGGTCGAAAGTGTCGCTCTCCGCTATGTTGGGCGGAAACAGGCGATAGTCAGTTAATTGGTCCGGAGCTAGTCCAAGAGACTACGGATAAAATTTTCCAGATCCGAGACCGTATCAAGGCGGCTCGCGATCGACAAAAGAGCTACGCAAACAAAAGCGAAAACAATTATCTTTCGAGGTCGGAGACAAAGTCTTGTTGAAAGTCTCGCCTTGGAAAGGCGTAGCGAGGTTCGGTAGGCGTGGAAAGCTAAACCCACGTTACATTGGACCATTTGAAATCTTAGAAAAGATTGGCACTGTTTCCTACAAGCTGAAGTTACCAGATGAACTTAGCAGTGTGCACCACACGTTTCATGTGTCAAATCTTAGAAAGAGTCCAACACAAGATACCGTTATCATCCCTGCGGATGAAATTCACATTGATGACAAACTCCAATTCATCGAAGAACCTGTTGAGGTCACGGACTGGAAGTTTCAGAAAACATGGAGAAGTCGTATCAAGTTAGTAAAAGTTCGTTGGAACTCTCGTCACGGACCTGAGTATACTTGGGAACGTGAAGATCAAATGAAAGCAAAATATCCTCACCTGTTTCCGAAGACTCCTACAAAGTATAACAAATCTCGAATTTCGGGATGAAATTCTCAATAACAGGGGGAGAATGTGACAACTGCCACTTTCTGGTAAATTACTTACATTTAAAGCAATGAATTACATTATACAAATATGTGATTAGAATATCCGAAATGCATGATTTCATGATATACATCTTAGAATACTTATGGAATATTCATTTATGATGCACATGATTCATTTTTAGTGGTTACATTTGAAACAGTGTAAACAGTGCATCGAAACAACTAGAGTAGTGCCTAGTAAACTAGCGTGCTGACAAAAACTCAGGATCCGCAGAAACTAGTGTAACGATATTTTTAGGACTCATACGAAAGTCCAACATCAATTATACAATAAACCCTAATTGGAAATGCAAGGATTTGGTCTAATATATTACCAATGTCCGATAGCACAAAAACTGCCCGAAAACTGCCAAAAAGCACCAAAAGTGACCATTTCAATATTTTTCCGCAAAATTCAGCATTATTGTTTTTATTACAAAGTGCAAAATGGGTTGTTTAAACTCAAATTCCCTATGAAAATACATAGGGAACATCATATAAAAATATAACCAAATGTTTCTCTACAACTTTCATAAGCAAACCTTTCGACTATCTTCTTGCGGAACGAGCGACAAAAGACTATCCGAACTACAATTTGACATATGTAGTGAACTAGTGAACATTATTTTTGGTCATTTTCATCCTATTTGTGATCATTCTAAGTCTTGAAACATCTTGAAACTTGGTAATATATAAAAACCTAAACATTTAAATCTTTTTATCTTTAAACCTTAACAAAAATTCACCATCACTTTTTTTACCACAAAAGACCCCCCCCCCCCATGTTGAACCGTCAACCACCATGTGGGGCCCCCACTCTTTGTTTTTTTATTATTTTATATAATGGATACTTATCCAAATACTTAGGTGGATTATGAGGTGGAAGGGTTAGTAATGAGGTGTAAGACTTATAACACATTTCCTAAATCACTAACACAATTCCTTCTTACTTTCACCTTTACTTTCACACACTTAACAAACTCTCTCTTCATCTTCATCATCCCACCAAGAACACCATAGAAACCCACTTCATCATCTTCATTTCTCTTATAATCAAGATGGATTTTCATGGAACCTAAGAAGATCTAAAGCACTTGCAAGCTAAATCAAGCATTTTCATCCATCCAAGAGTTTTCTACCAACAAGATCTTCATCTTCTTTGTTTCTTAACATCATCTAGATCATCCCTAGCCTAGAGCTAGAAGTGAGCTTCTAAATTTATTTATTTTTTCTTACTTATTTATGTTATGATTATTATTATAACTAGTAATAAACAAAATAATCATACCTAATAATATGAAGATACAAAGAAGCAAAAATACAAATCATGATATGTATATGTTTGTTTATGTTGTGATTAAGATTGTTATTTGCATATTTGATCTTGTTGAGATGATTAAGACATGTATAACTTGTTAGATGATGTTCTAAAAATATGATCTAACAAGTACACATGAATATGTTAAAGTTTTTTTTTTTTATTTAAAAGATAATGGATGATCAAAATTTATGGTGTAATTAAAGTATCTAAGGTTTTTAATTAAAAAGAAGACTTTTTACAAGATTATAAAAAGTAACATACAACATGAGATTTTTATAAAAGTTGTTAAAACTAGAAGTAAACTTGGTTTTTGAACTAGTTAACATATGTTATGATCATGTTCAAAACCCTACATGATTTTGAGATCATCTTGATAAGATTATGTTATAAATCTTATTATAAATCTTATGAATATTTTTTATAAAACTTATGAGTAAATTGTTGATGTTGATTTGAAAAGAAAAAGCTATGTTTATTAAACATGGCAAAGTGATTAAAACAAAGGTTATATGGCAAATTTTTCTTAAAAACTTTATGTTATAAAAACTATCATTTTGGTTAAATCTTTACAAGATTTACAAAGATTTAAAGAAAGGTTTTTATAAAAAGAAAAGATTAGATAAATATATATTTTTGAGAAAATATATATTTGTTCATTTTAAACAAGTTATGTGATATGTAATAATTCGTGTATTAGTTATATATATATCAAAGATAGGAACTTGATTAAAATGGTAATAATAAACTCAAGAGACTTTATAATTAAAGTCTTACAAAACTACATATAATTATGCCTTAAAGACATGTTACGGACAATACGAACAATCGGACATAAATTATGGTCAAAACGGACGACGGACGAACTTATGGACATATTACAAATCTGAGGACTTAATACGACATCTAGACGATCTTTCGACACGGACACAAAAATTACGTTACCGTTAACGAAATTCGGACATTTTGAAACTTATAAAAACTATTATGTTTTTATTACCTAAAAAGTATAATTAGTAAATTGTTATAAAAAAGTTTTTATAAAAATGAAAGACTTATACTTTTTGATGGGCTATTTTTATATAAATGGGCTTACACTTTTTAATGGACTTATATTCATAATGGGCTTAAACTAAATACATGGGCTAAGCCCAATATCAATAACTTATGGGCTAAGCCCAATACCAAACATATGGGCCAAAGCCCAACACTATTTGGGCCCAATATCATAATTTCTTGGGCTAAGTCCAATGACATAAATTGTAAAGAAATACAAGTATACAATTGATAAATACTAGACACGAAATCAAGAGGACTAGATCCGACTATATGACATACAAGATACACGATCACTTATATATATATATATATATATATTTGGGAAAATATATATATAATGGTTAAACAATAAATGCATCTAATACAAAGTTCAATGAACAATAAAGACATACAAGTCTTACACATATTTAAGACACAAGACTTGTACTCAAGTTATTTACAAAGACCGAAGTGTCTAACAAATATAACAACAATTGTAGGTCGTAACACTGTTCAGGACTACCGCACGTGAAATCATATTTACTTCTACTCACTGACGCGATACTGTGAGTTCATGTCCCCTTTTCGTCTTAAATACTTTTCAAGCTTTACAACTATCGGGGAAAATACATGTACAATAGTATGATAAGTCAAGGAATGAAACACCTTAGATCATGTGAGAAATTAGGGCCATAACTAAAGCACCATTAATCCAAGTTTGGACCAAGGAACAAAAGGGTTAGATCTAATGGGTTTTGGCGAGCCCCATTCATGGCCATTCATTTGCCTAGGAGTGCGTTTGTTGCCCTACGACATGGTGTCGATACAATTAAAATCATCTAGGGTTGGATTGCTTCCTATTTCGTCACACATATTAATGTCCTTGCAAAACATTAATGATCCCGATTTCATTGACGCTTTTCATACTATATTTGATTCAAATACAAATACATTCTACATTTTTCGGATGTATCATACACAACTAAACTACATGAACTCGCTCAACTTTTGTTGATTTTTCTACTTAAACATGTATTTCATGGAATTAGTGGACCTTGTCAGGGATTCTAATTCAAGAAACAAGTATCAAGACTCCGTGCCATCTTTTGAAGGGTTTATCTATTATACTGCCGCTTTGCGGTGTTATAGTGGACAAAGCCTTAATGTTTAAAACTTTCGTTTTGGATGTATGAAATAATAACAACTTATTTTCTTTGAATGGTTTGTAAATTATAAACTTAATGTATATTGCGCATCTTTTGAACAATTATGGTAATGGAAATGGAGTATGTTTTATTCATCTAGTATGTTTACTTATATCGTTATGCAATGAGAACCAACAGATCACACCTCGCGCTTCCGCTACGAGCAGGGTGTGACAGATTGGTATCAGAGCTTCGATTGTAGTGAAGCAGGATTCTTTCTCGAGTCTAGTCTACAATCACTAGGGAACCTCTCACGAAAACAATTTATACAAAAACAAGTGTTTTCATTGCATAAACAAAATTCATATCATACAAATCAAGCAAGGACATTAAGTGTCTTAGTCTCTAAATGGTAGACATGAAACATTAAGTTAATCCGCATAACACAAATAGAATAACTTAAAATGAACTTATGTATTTTCAACATTCTGTGTATATATATATTAATTGAAAAATTAATTATTAATACATACGTCAAACCAATTATTTTCCAGGATATCATGTCTTCATCCGAAGGAAGCAACATTTATGATGATGTGGATCCTATGACACCTTCTTCAGATGATGATTACATACCAGAGGTTCAGGTCATTACATTGGATAGTGAGACGGGATCTGATAGCGATATGGATGATTTTCAGCCATTCGCATTTCTAGGGGATATTGTTGACGATGATGTATTAGTTGTACCTCCACTACTCAATGACATAGTTATCATAGGTCACCTCACATATGTATGATATCTTACTGATGTAATGAGATAAATTAAATATTTTTACTAATTAGAAAGGACCAGAACTTCAGTTTGTTATAAAATCTCTTTTATAAGTATTAAAATTACCAAAACGCCCTTACGGGACTGAAAATGGTTTTAAAAACTTTTTGGGCATATATGTTAACATCCTACTGATGTATTAACACATTTAAAGCATAATAACAATTAAGACTTGTATATAGTTCATTTGGTTACCCGTTACGCATATATGCGTTCGGATCGGTTTATGTGACTAGTTTACATATAATAGCCGAAACGGGTTTAACCTTATCATTAAATCCTCAAAATCCAGAATGTGTTTAGTTTACCCATATTATACAAGTATCCAAACTTGTCAGGTCTAAATCACATTCTATTCCGGACAACGCTTAATCTAGCGTATCGTACCGCTTTAGATACTTTAAGCTAGTCGGTCTAAGTCTACGACTAAAATAAGACCATTAGCATTCTGAATTGGTTATATATTACCATCACTCCAGACTAGAGCCACCCGGTAAAAGCTACCTGCATTTAGATAGATTGGATACGACTGAGTTGTTATGCTGTGAATCAAGTATTAGCTCAGGTAAATACTTTTAACTTATTTTCCCTATACGGGCTTGGGATATGGTATTATAATAATACCCCTTGGTCGGGTATGAAATCATTTAATCGGATTGTGATTAATGAATTTACATAACACGTTTTAATCTGTCTTGTTTGATAACATAAGCATTGGGGGTTAACGACCGTGTCCTGGATATCCTCGGCTCATTTTATTTGAAAATGGCCACGACCTATGCACAGGGTGTATAATATTCGATTGGATATTACAGACTCGTCTATAATAAATACTTTGATATTTTCAGACATATGAGTTTGTAATAATATTTTATATTCCAAGACTTCCGCTGTGCTATTCTGTGTATGTTTGACCATGATGATATCAACTATGTCACGATACTCCCCACCGGGCCCACCGATGATATGTGGAAATATCGGGGTGTGACAGGTTGGTATCAGAGCCAACATTAAGTGAATTAAACACTAGTCTTTTGTGTTTAATCTCAATGACACAGTAGCATATTCCATAGACCTTTTGAGTCTAGACTTAACATAGGAATGCTCTCATCCCTATTAAGTAAATATTGTTTTCGATTTTATGTATTTTAAATAAGTCGCAAGCAAGGAGGCCGTTGATAGAGATTCTCTTCAATCCGAAGCCAAGAAATGCCAAGCTTCACAATACGGCTAGAATAAGCGTGCGACTGGTGTGGAAGAAAGACCTTTATGGACTCATTCCTAAAACCAAATCTATTGAATTACAATCAGACTTTAGAGTCCATACCGGAGGTCCCTGAGGCTCAATTTTTTTTTAAAAAAAAGTCTGTGCTAGTGGAGTCCAAACCAGGTGGTCTCTGAGGCTTCCGTTTTGAATATAATGCTAGTAAATGCTGATGATCCTTATTTCTTACCTCCAAGTTTTGGAATCCCAGACTTGGATTATATCAGTCAAAACCCAATCCGTGGTCCATATCATTCCTTAACCTTTGAATCCTTGAATTCTGCTTTCTATAACGGATCCCGATTAGAATATTTATCTTATTTACTAAAGTCTTCAGCGTCCCTACTGTATATGTTAAACAAAGAAGAGAAACAATCGAAATGGAGCAAGGAAGGCGTTAGAAAATCCATCTTTCATACTATTCTTTGTCCTTTAAGTCCTTATAAGGACCTATCTCTTCTATTTAGTCCCTGTGTGGACACACTTTTTGACTTAAGACCCCACGTGGGCATTTGCTATTTGGTCCTTTCATGGACATTATGTTTCAATATAGTCCCTTGTGGACATTATGTTCCAATAAAGTCCCTACGAGGACAATTGTTTATTAACGTCCCTTCATGGACATACTATATCATAAAAGTCCCAATGCGGACATATTTTATTGTCCCTTTTCGGACTTATATTTCCTTTTAGTCCCTGTGTGGACTAGAGTTATTGAAAGTCCCTGTGAGGACACCTGTACAGCAAAGCCCTTTTGTGTGCACGTTGTACCCATATAGTCCTTTTATGGACATGTTATTTCATTAGAATCCCTTTGGGGATACGCTATTGTGAAATAGTCCCTTTGAGGACATTGATATTTCATTATAACCCTTATATAGAATTGTAATATTTTATAGTCCTTATACAGACTTATATTTTTCCTTTTAGTCCTCTGTGGACAAATATATTACTAAAATTCCTGATTAAGGCACTATTGTAAATTCCTAATAATCTAGGAATGTTTTGAAAATTTTATATAGGTATTCATTTCGTCCTTTATTCCGCGATAGTTCCAAATTTTACTCGAACTTTATCGATCAGCTGAAAATTTCAAAAGATCCTCTTAATGGTATAACCTAGCCTATATGTCTCTGACCATGGCTGTGATGGTAAAACCCTCTTAAGATAATTAATCCTTGTTAACATCTAAGAACATGTTAACATTCCTGGCAGTGTGACTTGAGAGATCACACTAGCTTCCAAAAGTACTTGGACTTTTTCCAAGCCACTTTCATAGCCTATATGATCAATACGAATCACGGCTACCAAACAACGATATGAAGTATACATCAAAACATCCAATTAAGATGTATGCCTACGGGCGAAGGTGTATTCATGACAATGACAGTTTTATTTTATAAACTTCTTATCAAAAGGCGATGAACTTTGTTCGACCCTTAAAAATCACTGATCCAAGAGATCATTGATTATCTTTTAATTGTCCTTGTGACAAGGCCTTTTGTGCCATCTAACTATCCCTTGAAGCAAGCCTTGTGCAATATGAGGACATCTATATGACATTGACATTGTGATCTTTATGATCCCCTGTCCAAGGTAATGAGCTGTGCTCAAGCCTAATAGTCTACATGATCAATGCGATCATGACTAAAATCATCAGTACAATGATTAAATATGACATCCTTAATGATGTTTGGCCTAAGGACTATATTATATTGTCCATCTGAGACCAGGCAAATGTAATCTTTTGGTGATTCTTTGCCCAAATGGGTGAGCCATGCTCAAATCCCATAGTCTGTATGATCATTGCGATCCTGACTAGTATCATCAATATGATAATCATAATATTAACATCCCTTGTGATGGAATGCCTACGGGCTACACTTTACTCTATTGTCAATAAGACAAAGATAGTGGTGATCCTCATAATCCCCTATCCAAAGGGTGGGTTATACCCAACCCTAACAGTCTATATGATCAGCGTGATCATGACTGATATCATCAAATGCAATGATGATATATGAACATCCATTAGTGATATCAATTAGTTTACCTTTGTGCTAAATAAGTCATCTTTAGAGACAATGACAGTTGTAGTTTATGACTCCTTTTCTAAAGGTGAAGAACTATGTTCAAACCTGGAAGCCCCTAATCCGATAAGATTGCGGCTTATAAACTAATGTCCTTGATGACAAAACAATGAGTTATGTTTTAAAGTCATCCATGACAAGCCAATGTACTATAGTTTGTCATTCGTGACAAGTTAACATATTAAATGTTAACATTCCTAGTCACAAGCCTTTTGAGCCAGCATTTATAAATGTCCTCCGTGACAGGCCGTAGTGCCATATCTGAATGTCATTTGCTACGAGGCCTTCATGACATATACTCATTTACGTCCTTCATGACTAGGCTTTATGCCATATCTTTCTACGTCCCTCACGACGGGCTTCCATACCATATGTGTATATGTATATAATGTATATAATAAAAGTCATGTAAGGCTAGCCTTTGAGCTATTCATAACCGTCCTTGTGACAAAGACAGTTGTGACATTATGATCCCCTGTCAACCAGGTATTGGACTCGCTCCAAACCTTAAATGCTATGGATGGTCCTTTTGTGACTAGGCTAAATGTAATAGATATACATCCAAATAACATTTGTTAGGAATGTTTGGAAAAATAATAGCCTATACGGTTTAAGGATGCCGTGGCTGATCTATGTTAGGTCGTCAGGATGATGACTAACAATTGCTTAACGTAGTGGTTAGTACCAAGTTTCGGTATGGCAAGCTCGAATGAGGTGGATAGCGGTCGCGATACTATTAAGGCGACAAAAGCTAATAATGCTACAACATAAACCTCAATATTAATGGAATTAGTCTCCAAGCTGTGGTTGACGCAGCAGTTTGAAAGACCATAGATAAGGTCATGAAACAATTCAAAGAGCCGAATGCTTCTCGCTCTAAATTTCATTCAAAACCTCAATCAATTGCTCATGAAAAGAGTTTTGTTCACACTTCGAATGTGAAGGATGAACAAGGGAGGAGGATAACTTCCAGAAATTGAAGAAAAAGAGCAAGTTACGGGCTTAATAAGAACCCTCATAAGTTCAGTAAGAAGCCTGTATGTAAGAGTTGCTATAAAAGACACTGGGGACAGTGTCAAAGGAATCAAAGACCAAAGCAGTGTGACATCTGCAAAAGAACTGGTCATCAGTCCCATGAATGTAGGGACATGTGGGATACAGTCTGTTACGGTTATGGTGAGTAAGGCCACGACAGAATTAGATGCCATAAAGCTGCCAACGAAGGTGCAGCTAAGCCTTAAAAAGCTAAGAAAGGAAATGCCTGAACTCACCTGATAAATGCCAAAGGGCAGTACATGATGTCATCAAGTACATTCCTTATCATGTACCAATGATAATCTCTACTAAGTGTCCTGCTTTAATACAGGAAATAAAAAGTCTTTCGTAGACCATAAGCTTAGCAAAACCTTGATGATATTCATAAGAACTCCAGATTCTAAGTCAGGTAGAACTTACCAATGAAACCATAATGACCGACTCTTCTATTATCGGTGATGATCCTTCTATAAAAATCTAAAAGTACTTTTTCTTTGAATAGAGTACGACAATATATGTTATTTTAAATTATTTCTTTTCACATTGATTTCTATCAACTGCGAGGGCCAACTATGATTGACAAAAGCGCCATATGAGGATTTGCGTATCCCAGTGCGTCCCATAGATTATGTCCATGCCTGATCAGTATGGAAGTTTAATGCATGGGGCCACTAAGATATTCCAATGGTCATATTGTACTAAAGTCAGCTAGTGGCGTTCAAAGAAGATATCCATAATAAAAATGCCTAAGTAGGCGTCTCTACCTAAGGCATCTGTGCACTCGTAAATCAGATGTGTCATTTATATGGCACAAGCGACGGTAAGTGAACCAAGGTCGGAAATTGAAGCTACTCTATCATTTGGATAATTTGATTTTCTTCTCAGTTGAACTACCCTGTTTAACCTCTAGAGAGGCAAGATGAAATTAGTATTTACACCCTATTAAGAGTTGTATCTGTTACAGAAGCTCTATATCGGTCAGCATCAAAGGAAATAGAAGAAATGAGGGCTAACCAGATAAGTTAGGAAGAAAGGCTTATACAGCCTAGCTCATTGTCTTAGGAGCTCCGACTATTATTGTTGATAAAGGAAAGCACAATGCGATACGCTTGTGCATTGGTTATTGCAACCTAGCTAAGAAACGATTAAAAATCGTTATTAGGAGCCCATGATCGTCGATTTGTTTGACTAACTAGGAGAATAGATAATTCCTTAAGATTGATTCGGGTAGCAGTTGGAATGACTATTTCACCCTAATTAATTTCTTCATAACCAATAGCATTATATAAGCATCAAGGCTGCTCCATTGGAGACCTTGTTTGGAAGAAATAGTCAACACTCAATTGTTAGACAGGAAATTGGGAAAGTCCAATTCTCAAGATCTGAGATTTGTATTAAAGACGATAGATAGGATATTATGAATCCGTGATCGTCTGAGAACTGCCAGTAATCGGCAAAAGAGCAATGCGAACAAGAGGCGCAAATCTCTTAAAGTTCCAAATGGGGAAACAAGAATCTATTGAAAATGTCAATATGAAAGAGTACACTATGTTTCGGTATAAAGGGCAAGTTAAGCCCTGGATATATAAATCATTCGAGATCATCGAATGTGACGGCAATATAGCTCATAAGCTAAACTTGCCTAAGGAGCTCGGTGGAATTTATGATGTGTTCCACATTTCTAACTCAAAGGAATGCCTAGCTGATAAATCACTAGCAATGTCTCATAAAGACATATTGATTAATGAAATCCTGAGGTTTATTGAAAGACCTAGATCGATCAAGGATCGACAGGTTTAGAAAACTCCGAAAAGGATCACCTACCTATGGAATAGGTCAACTGGAATACCCGTAAAGGTACCTAAATTACGGTGGAAGTTAAAGTGCATTATATGACAGAAAGTACTTCCATCTTTTTTGAGCAAATCTCAGGGTCTAGATTTCTTTTAAGGGGGTGAGGATGTAACACCTCGTAAAATTGTGTCCAATGATGTGTTGACATGTGTAATGAACCCTAATAAATTCAAACGTTGACTATGAGGGACTAATTTCGTCAAAATCGAAAACCTTGATTATAGAAGGACTGAGAGTGTCAACATGCCTAAACTAGGCCTCTGAGTGACCTTATACGGTGTTCGTATTCTCAAACAAGCCACTTGTTGGACGAGAGGAGCCGTTTGCGTAATTAAGTGAAGTTGCGCGCAAGTTTGTAAGTTAGAGGGGTTAAAAGCATCAACATGTTTAATTATACCTCTGAATGACCTTTTAACAAACCTGAAGCATTACAATGTTCAATCATACTCTCAAGAATGCCTAATATGTGCTACATAGGGCTTTGATGCTATTAAATGATGATATGCTCAAGTTTGCGCATTAGAGGGACCTAAAGCGTCAACTTTGGAATCTACGCCTTTCGGTGACCATTTAAGTGAACGGGAGCATAGTAATATTTAAGTACATGCTTGGGAATGCCCATTATGGGCCATGGAAGGATTGGATGTCAGTAAACGACATTTCGCATCACTATGTGCGATTAAAGGACTAATTGCGTCAAACTGCAAAAGTAGGTCGATTCGTACGGTAACGAACCTTCTGAAATATGACCAAAAGTTAAACATGCCCTAAATATCCTTTGTATAGCTTAGATATGGGCTTCGAGGTGTTCGGTGCGCAAAAATAAACTTTTATGTCAAACAGGGACTAAAAGTGTCAAAAAGTGCACAAGTTTGCACTTTCGCGCATATCTAACATTCTGAATATACCCGGGCACCCAAAAATTTATGTAAGCACTAAAATATTTTATTTTAGTGTTTGGCATGATAAAATTCCACTCGTCGCGTAATTTGGATCGTATTTCGCGTCCGTTCGTGTTTCGTCGTAATTAGACGAACAACGAGACCGTACGACCAAACAAACCGACACCCGACATGTTTTTGAGCATATCTCATGTCCCCTATGTTTAGGCATCATAGTGAAGCCTTAAAATGAGGGTAATGGGCCTCAAATAAGTCAGAAATATCATTTATCAAGATCAGGGACCAAATCTGTCAATCTACCAAAGTTTGTTGCTGGACTGAGGAGTGACACGGGCCGCGTAAGCCCAGTAGGCTTGCCTACGCGGGCCGCCTGGGCCTGATCTGCAGCATTTTATTTTTTTTATTAATTGTTTTTGCTTGGAGACCACTCAAAACCCTTCTAAACCAATCCTAGTCGATTCCTTGGGCTCCAAACCAATTAGGACAGCTGTTATAACATGTGTAAGGATCTGATTAACTCTCCAAACACATGTCTTGATCCTATCATCATCCAAAAACTATAAATAGGAGGAAAACCCAACTAGTTCATTGCTCATTTCTCATTCTTTCCTCCTCATCTCTCAACCTGGAGCTTTCTAACCTGGTTGGAACTTGAATTTAGTAGAAAAGATAGCATGGAACCTTTGTAAGTGTCTTAGCCCTCTCCCTAGTTCAAGTTTATGATTTAAGAACCGAAAAGTCAATAAACTTTGACTTTCGGTTTAAACTCTCATGGTCCAGCCACTAACCAAATTAAAAGTGGGTATAAGACCATAGTTAGGTAGGTGATTAACCCCTGAAAGGACACCTCCTAATTCCTTCGTTTGCTTAGTTAATTGTCGGGTCAAACCGTTTAGGTAAAAAAGTCAAACTTGGCAGATTTGTGAATATTAATTAAAAACTAATGAACCAGGGGTCCTAAATTATATTTTAACATTCTAATGACTTGGTAATTAGTATTAGAACATGTTTGACCAGGTCTAACCCGACAATTATCAGTCTAAGGTCAGTTTATTACCGAAAGTCGCAAAAGCTTGACTTTTGCTTTGACTTTTAGTTCTGATCCGTTAAAGCTTAAATCTCCCATGTTTTAAGCTTCCATTAGGACCATATCATTCAGTAGCATAACTCCCTGAAGTTATATTGCTTGGTCCTTAGTGATTCGAATTATATGCTCTTGATTGTTAATATGCTTATAAATGCCGTATATGCCCTTTTGACATACAAATGAGATTTTTAAGAATGTGAGAGGACAAAAACCTTTGCTACTTATATTTGGACTTATCCCAAAAATTTGACATCCGTTCTTGGTCCCAAATAGGATTTATGCTTGATATCGTAATTAGAAGCTTTAATTTAAGTAAATTGCGATATCTTGCATAAGGCATGTTTAAACTTGGATTTTGACCCAAAACTCATTACCTACTGTTAAGATATTAATTTTAGAGATTTTTGGAATTTAGGATCAGATTATAAGCTGATCATATCATAGAGTTCTTGTATTATTCGGTAAATGACGATAATACCCTTTTCATGCATAAAATGAGATTTTCAAAGGATTTGAATGCCAAACCTTTTCCTAATGATTTCATATATTAAATAAATTATTTTGAACTCTCAAAACTAATCAAAATCTCAGATTTCCATAAAACCCCTTAATTATCGTCAATTAGCGATTGTTACGCTATTTTGGTGCATAGTATGGTTTTAAACCATAAATAACACCTAAGACTTGTTACCTACTGAATTTCTAAACAAATTTTAATATTATTACAGTAGGTATAAGTCGTGAACTCAGACTTCCAAAATGTCCGTAAAAGCATATGTGAAATGACCAAAATAACCTTTCGGGGCATAGTTTGGCCATAAATGGTAAACCTCACATATGTATGATATCTTACTGATGTAATGAGATAAATTAAATATTTTTACTAATTAGAAAGGACCAGAACTTCAGTTTGCTATAAAATCTCTTTTATAAGTATTAAAATTACCAAAACGCCCTTACGGGACTTAAAATGGTTTTAAATACTTTTTGGGCATATATGTTAGCATCCTACTGATGTATTAACACATTTTTAAGCATAATAACAATTAAGACTTGTATATAGTTCATTTGGTTACCCGTTACGCATTTATGCGTTCGGATCGGTTTATGTGACTAGTTTACATATAATAGCCGAAACGGGTTTAACCTTATCATTAAATCCTCAAAATCCAGAATGTGTTTAGTTTACCCATATTATACAAGTATCCAAACTTGTCAGGTCTAAATCACATTCTTTTCCGGACAAGGCTTAATCTAGCGTATCGTACCGCTTTAGATACTTTAAGCTTGTCGGTCTAAGTCTACGACTAAAATAAGACCATTAGCATTCTGAATTGGTTATATATTACCATCACTCCAGACTAGAGCCACCCGGTAAAAGCTACCTGCATTTAGATAGATTGGATACGACTGAGTTGTTATGCTGTGAATCAAGTATTAGCTCAGGTAAATACTTTTAACTTATTTTCCTTAAAGGGGCTTGGGATATGGTATTATAATAATACCCCTTGGTCGGGTATGAAATCATTTAATCGGATTGTGATTAATGAATTTACATAACCCGTTTTAATCTGTCTTGTTTGATAACATAAGCATTGGGGGTTAACGACCGTGTCCTGGATATCCTCGGCTCATTTTATTTGAAAATGGCCACGACCTATGCACGGGGTGTAGGCATACACCTGACAGATGCAAATGCTAAATATAAATCCACGTGTTGGGGATAACTCCTTTGTGGGTTCTATAAGTGGTGATTCGGTTAATCACGACCGGCTTCCAACCGGCCCCATATGTATGACAAACATGTAAAACTGCATACAAGATTTTATTAAAGATTGTCCCAAGTTATAAATGATTTGTGCCTTGTGCACTTAAATCAATTTTCATAAACTCTTTTCAAATGAGTCAGTTAATTGTATTTACCAGTGAAAACTGACGTATTTTCCAAAGACTAAGTGGCAGGTACTACTCGTAATAGGCTGGGGGATTGCTCGGTGTCGAAATAGAGGATCATGCAAATTCTTAAAGATGCCTCAAAGTCTGCTAAACTTCATTTTATACATTCTGTAATGATCCTCCTGTGGATTTGATATTACAGACTCGTCTATAATAAATACTTTGATATTTTCAGACATTTGAGTTTGTAATAATATTTTATATTCCAAGACTTCCGCTGTGCTATTCTATGTATGTTTGACCATGATGATATCAACTACGTCACGATACTCCCCACCGGGCCCACCGGTGATATGTGGAAATATCGGGGTGTGACAATCATGTAATCGGTTGTCAGTTATATATATAAGAAAACTTGGTGTTATCCTTTATGTGCATCTAAATGTTATATGATACATGTTTTGTTGCTTGAAAATTAGAAGCTTTAATTTAAGTAAATTGCGATATCTTGCATAAGGCATGTTTAAACTTGGATTTTGACCCAAAACTCATTACCTACTGTTAAGATATTAATATTAGAGATTTTTGGAATTTAGGATCAGATTATAAGCTGATCATATCACAGAGTTCTTGTATTATTCGGTAAATGACGATAATACCCTTTTTATGCATAAAATGAGATTTTCAAAGGATTTGAATGCCAAACCTTTTCCTACTGATTTCATATATTAAATAAATTATTTTGAACTCTCAAAACTAATCAAAATCTTAGATTTCCATAAAACCCCTAAATTATCGTCAATTAGCGATTGTTACGCTATTTAGGTGCATAGTATGGTTTTAAACCATAATTAACACCTAAGACTTGTTACCTACTGAATTTCTAAACAAATTTTAATATTATTACAGTAGGTATAAGTTGTGAACTCAGACTTCCAAAATGTCCGTAAAAGCATATGTGAAATGACCAAAATACCCTTTCGGGGCATAGTTTGGCCATAAATGGTAAACCTCACATATGTATGATATCTTACTGATGTAATGAGATAAATTAAATATTTTTACTAATTAGAAAGGACCAGAACTTCAGTTTGTTATAAAATCTCTTTTATAAGTATTAAAATTACCAAAACGCCCTTACGGGACTTAAAATGGTTTTAAATACTTTTTGGGCATACATGTTAGCATCCTACTGATGTATTAACACATTTTAAGCATAATAACAATTAAGACTTGTATATAGTTCATTTGGTTACCCGTTACGCATTTATGCGTTCGGATCGGTTTATGTGACTAGTTTACATTTAATAGCCGAAACGGGTTTAACCTTATCATTAAATCCTCAAAATCCAGAATGTGTTTAGTTTACCCATATTATACAAGTATCCAAACTTGTCGGGTCTAAATCACATTCTATTCCGGACAACGCTTAATCTAGCGTATCGTACCGTACCGCTTTAGATACTTTAAGCTAGTCGGTCTAAGTCTACGACTAAAATAAGACCATTAGCATTCTGAATTGGTTATATATTACCATCACTCCATACTAGAGCCACCCGGTAAAAGCTACCTGCATTTAGATAGATTGGATACGACTGAGTTGTTATGCTGTGAATCAAGTATTAGCTCAGGTAAATACTTTTAACTTATTTTCCCTATACGGGCTTGGGATATGGTATTATAATAATACCCCTTGGTCGGGTATGAAATCATTTAATCGGATTGTGATTAATGAATTTACATAACCCGTTTTAATCTGTCTTGTTTGATAACATAAGCATTGGGGGTTAACGACCGTGTCCTGGATATCCTCGGCTCATTTTATTTGAAAATGGCCACGACCTATGCACGGGGTGTAGGCATACACCTGACAGATGCAAATGCTAAATATAAACCCACATGTTGGGGATAACTCCTTTGTGGGTTCTATAAGTGGTGAGTCGGTTAATCACGACCGGCTTCCAACCGGCCCCATATGTATGACAAACATGTAAAACTGCATACAAGATTTTATTAAAGATTGTCCCAAGTAATAAATGATTTGTGCCTTGTGCACTTAAATCAATTTTCATAAACACTTTTCAAATGAGTCAGTTAATTGTATTTACCAGTGAAAACTGACGTATTTTCCAAAGACTAAGTGGTAGGTACTACTCGTAATAGGCTGGGGGATTGCTCGGTGTCGAAATAGAGGATCTTGCAAATTCTTAAAGATGCCTCAAAGTCTGCTAAACTTCATTTTATACATTCTGTAATGATCCTCCTGTGGATTTGATATTACAAACTCGTCTATAATATATACTTTGATATTTTCAGACATTTGAGTTTGTAATAATATTTTATATTCCAAGACTTCCGCTGTGCTATTCTGTGTATGTTTGACCATGATGATATCAACTACGTCACGATACTCCCCACCGGGCCCACCGGTGATATGTGGAAATATCGGGGTGTGACAAGTGAGACCGGGGGATGTAGCCCGAGTCTATTTTGATTTCCTTTTCAAAAACAATCATGTAATCGGTTGTCAGTTATATATATAAGAAAACTTGGTGTTATCCTTTATGTGCATCTAAATGTTATATGATACATGTTTTGTTGCTTGTATTGTTTGGTCTATTCGCATGATATATTGCTTGATTATATTTTTATTAATGTTATAAATGTGTTTTATATACTTAGTACAAATATTTATTAACAAACCAACGCCTAAACTTAATCGTATATTCTTTTGGAAGAATAATGGCGCCAAGAAGACAACCTTCACGTACACGAACATCTAATCCACCCCCACCTCCACCAATCCCTACAAATGAGGTGGAATTGAATGCACTAATAGAAGAAAGGATTTCCCAAGCTATAGCCCTCTATGAGGCCTCACGTGCCGAACACAGCGGTGGCACTGGCGGATCTGGAGGCCCCGGACATGGCGGTACCTCTGGCGGAACCAATACCAATGGTAACACTTAGTTGTTTTGTCACAACTTACCCAATTCCTTTTATAATCTATTCGTGCATTTCATTGTTTGCTCATTCTTAATCCGTTTATTTGTCTATTTCAGGATGCACATTCAAGCAGTTTCTAGACTGCAAGCCACTCAATTATGATGGCACAGGTGGTGCTGTGGCTTATGTGCGTTGGACGGAGAAAACGGATTCCACCATAAGAATGAGCAGATGCTCTATTGATCAGCAAGTCACCTACGTCACTGGCTTGTTCATCAATGGGGCCCTTACATGGTGGAATTTACAAGTGCAAACTTTGGGTGATAGTGTAGCATACAGATTGACATGGGAAGAGTTGAAAGAAAGGATGAGAGAAAAATATTGTTCCCGTGCTGAACTCCAGAAGTTGGAGAACGAATTTTGGAATCTTACTATGGTCGGATCTGATATTACCGGGTATACCCAAAGGTTTCACGACCTGTCTCGTGTGATTCCTTATTTGGTTACACCAGAATACAAGCGTATTGAACGCTATATTTGGGGACTTTCTCTTGAGATCCGAAGCCATGTTACTATAGCAGAACCCACAACTATCACGCAGGCAGTAACTTTAGCTGTGAGCCTTAATGAAGACGTGATCCGGATGAGGAAATATAATGTGAAAGTAGATGAGAAGAAAGAATCACATGTTGAGTCTTCCAATGGTGGAAAAAGGAAGTACTCAAATTTCAAGAAGGGAACGCGTAGGAACAACAACTACAACAATAACACCAACCCCAACAACAATACCAACAACAACAACTACAACCACAATAACCACAACAACAATAACAACAACCGCAATCACAACAACCCCAACAATTATAACATAAAACAAGAGAATACTCAGGCAAAAGATGCAAAGGCGTTTGTAGCCACCAATGATACTGGCCCGAAGAAGTACTCAGGTACTATGCCCAAGTGTGAGCGATGCGCGTATCATCATGTGGGTAATTGTAGGAAATGTGACAAGTGTGGCAAGCTTGGCCACCGTACCGAGTCATGCTGGGGATCAGGAAATAGATCAGGAACGGAGAATAGAAACAACAATAAGAATGGAAATGGGCGTGAGCAAGGATGTTTGGATGCGGAAGCAAAGATCACTTCAAAAGGGATTGCCCTAAAGAAAACCAAGCTCGTGGTCGATCATTTGTGATTGGAGCCAAGGATGCGCGTCAAGACCCTAATGTGGTCACTGGTACGTTCCTCCTCAACAATCATTTTGCATCCATATTATTTGATACTGGTGCCGATGTTAGCTTTATCTCTGTGGAATTTAAAAATGCTCTGGGACTAAAATCTAGTAAACTAGATGTCCCATATTCTATAGAATTGGCTAACGGTAAACTAGTAGAATCGGGGAAGTTATTACGGAGTGTTCCTTACAACTTGGAGAATAAAATTTCACTATCGATCTCTTACCTGTTGAGTTGGGTAGTTTCGATGTAGTGGTTGGCATGGATTGGCTATCCAATAATCGAGCCGAAGTCGTTTGCCACGAAAAGATCATTCGCATACCACTACTGAACGAAGAGACACTGGTGATACATGGAGAGAAGCGCGACACCCCATTACGGATCATCAATAGCATGAAAGCTCAGAAGTTCTTACGGAAAGGGTGTATTTCCTTTCTAGCACATGCTGTGGACAAGAAGGCTGATGGGCCAAAGTTGACAGATATTCCAATAGTAAAAGAATTTCCTGAAGTCTTTCCTGAAGACTTACCAGGACTACCACCTTATCGACAAGTCGAATATCATATCGATTTGGTACCAGGAGCCGGACCCGTAGCTAAATCTCCATATCGGTTAGCACCTTCTGAAATGCAAGAGTTATCCACACAACTTCAAGAGTTGTTGGATAAAGGATTCATTAGACCAAGCTACTCGCCTTGGGGAGCTCCAGTCTTGTTTGTAAAGAAGAAGGACGGAACTTTCAGGATGTGCATCAATTATCGCGAGTTGAATAAACTTACCATCAAGAATCGGTATCTATTACCGAGGATTGATGATCTATTCGATCAACTACAAGGGTCGAGCTTATACTCAAAGATAGACTTACGATCGGGGTATCATCAATTACGAATTCAAGAGGAAAGCATACCGAAAACGGCTTTTCAGACTCGTTACGGTCATTACGAGTTTCTCGTTATGCCATTTGGCTTAACGAATGCACCAGCGGTCTTCATGGATCTAATTGTCACGACCTCCGACCCACCCTAGACGGAATCGGGAGTCGCGAACAGCCCAGTGGTACCGGTGATTATTTTGAAAACGTTGTAGCGGAAATTTCATCAGGACCGTGAGTTAGGAAAAATATTAGAGTTTAGAAAACACCAGATTTTATTTATTAAATAGATGGGATAAACCCACGTTTTACAATGGTAGCTTTAATAAAAATAATTACATAAAACAATATTTCTAAATTTTAATTTAATTAATAAAATAAGCCATTTCTTGATGCCTTTCAGTGCCGTATCCATCTTTTACTCCCATCTACTGTAATTACCTGAAACGTGTTTTAAATAGGTTTTGTCGGCGGGAAATACTGAGTGAATCATTCTATTTACTAAAACGACACATTTGTTATAATTTATAGTATTAAGGAAGATTACAATGTTTCTGATATCAACCAACTACCCACAGTACTTTATCACTCGACCCATTGGCCCATTCGTCCAATGGTGTCTATGATTATGGTCATATCACCCCTTGGCTGCCCCAATGGTGAAGATTATCAAGTAATGTATACAAAACCCCACATACCGGCTGTAATATAGTGATTACATAAACTTAATCCCTGTAATTATAACTTTGAAATAAATAGGGTTTTTGTAAAGCAATTTGATAAAAAGAGAATGACTCACTTATAATCATGCAGATTCATACGACCAAAGTTTAGTCTACAGATAATCCTTGATATATTGCAGATTTATACAGGCAGAGCTTAGCCTATTGATTTAGCCTTGTAACCTAGTGCACACGAACTAGGTAGGTAACTTAACACAGCAATTACGATAACTCACGAGATCAACCCTCACAACGAATGACAAAGTGCTATGCTTAAACATCCATCGAATTAACGATTAATGACAAAGCATCACCCTAATGTGGGCAGCACTTAAACATCCATTGAGTACATTGATCGATCGGACAATGAATCGTAATAGCGATCGAGTTATTACCCTGTATCGTAGCAACACCCCCTACTAATTAGTGTTTTTGAGATTGTTTCGACTATAACTCAACGTACAAAGTGAATTTGATCATCGAACGAACGTCAGAATGTAAGTGTCAATGCCTACTATTTATACGAAAATTTTGAGATGCTTACGGACCGTAAGACTCAACCCTTACGGTCCGTAAGGGTGATTTTTTCGCAATAGGGTGGCCACGTGTTGGACTAGCCTTGCTGAGTCGACCGTTTCTCGAAATTCAATTTAGACAACGAGATATGTGGATAATCGTCGAGTAGAAAATACCCCCCCCCCCTGAGTTTTAGGGGCCCTGATCCTGATTCTGATTGTTCTGAAATTTGTAGGGTTTGTGTAGAATCACTTGGGTGTCTCAATTAGGGTTTCCTATCAGATAAAATAATAAAAATAAATAGGATTTTTAATGAGGGTTGTTACATTCTCCCCACCTTAATAAAAATCTCGTCCTCGAGATTTACTGGAATAAGTAGGAATACTTTTTCTTCATCTTAGATTCCAGCTCCCTAAGTGTATTTGGGGTTATTATATTTCTTTTAGAATTATGTCACCTTTTTAGTTAATAAAAATAATATTAGGGTAGATGATACAGAATTTAAAATATCGAATTTTGTGAATACGAGTTGTATCATAAGTAGGATTCAATGGTTCAACTGAATTAGTTCAAGAAATTGATTGTCAAATGAATAAGATGAAATGATATGATTTCCAAAGTGACTAGGTTCAAGCCAAAAGATATATGATCAATAGATATGAATGTGAAGGACTTTTAGAATTAATAAAATTCTTTGTCAAAAGAAAGCTTACTTTGATTGGCAACTGAGGAAGAGTTAGAATTGACAATTTCCAATATAAAATAAAAGCATGAAAATAATTTGTCAAATATTTATGATATAAGAAAATCAAAGTGTTGAAATGAGTGAATTGCAAAGATACATCAAAAGACAATAGAGTTTGTGTATCATTGTTTTTAGAGTTCCAAGTTATTTTAATTGTGATAATACACTTTTTAGGGATCATTTTTTTTCATACTATGTCCTAGATATTGAAATATGATAAAAACAAGTTGTTTTGGCATGACCAACTATTATATTATATTTGTAAAGCAAATGTAATATATATTATTTGTTACACATTTTTATTATATGTAAATGGTCACTACTTTTAAATAAATATTATTTTAGCATTTTACTATACTAGGTAAAACAACTTATATTTACTATGTAATATATATTACAAAACACCGTAATGAAGTTATTTCATTTACAAAATAATTTATTTTGTAAAAGAAATCACTATTATTTATAACGTTAAATGAAATTATAAAATAAAGGTGTAAAAATATTTATTGTCCAAAAGTATTTGTAAAAATATTTTGTAAATATATAATACTTAATGAGTCAATTCTATATGATTATTTATTTTTATTTTGAAACCCTATAACGTTGTGAATGTATTTACAAATGTTATAAATAAATGAACACGGTACTATTCCTATATAATACAATGTTCCCCTAACCCAATGTAGTTGATGACTACCATATTATTCTTCTATGGTCATTTTCTTGCCAGAGTGTTACATAGTTACCACAAAATATGTGATACTTTAATTTATTAAATATCTTTTCTTTTTATGTTATCATAAAGAAAAATACCAAATTAATATAGATAGTTTTTTTTTTTTTAACTTGTAGTAATTTTGACAAAATAATGATATACGTTTTATTAATATGTTGATCCAAATATCCTAGAATTCACTATTATCATTTTTAAACTCAAATATGTTTAACTGTAAGATTTACAATAAAATATTTTAAATCATAAAAGTAAAATAGTAAATGTTTATTTAATATCAAGCATACTTAAATATTGGCTTGAGTACATAACATTTGATATTTTAATATATATTAAAATACATATATTATAAAAGTATTGTAGACTATTTAAACAAGATGAACAATTACATATAAGTATAAATGTCTTGTTCATGAATACTTAGACAGTTATTTAGATAATTTTATTCGTTCCTCTAATTCTTGTATTGTTTTATGAAAATATATCTTTTTCTTACAGTACAAAGTAAAATATTTTTACATATAATTAAAATTTACTAAATAAATATGATGACTTAATTTATATATATTAACTAGTCATTATCATGGTTGGATATTGGTTAGTGCTGCCTTGTTTAAGCATAGGTGATCAGTCCACGCCTAACTAAGGCTAGGCTATCCAATACCTGCTCTTGATAATAACCTTAGTACTTAAAAATAATATCAACACTTCTGTTATTAATTTATTACTAATAATAAAATAAATAACTTAAACAAAAATTTAAATGAGAGTATATCTCATTCATACTTTTATAAAAATATAAATTCTTCACCTCAATGGTTTAACAAGAATTTTTAAATATAGTAATACTATATTGTAATTTAGGTAATTACTTATGTATATATAATCAATTAAATTTATCACGAAAGGCTCGATTAATGCTGTAAGAACCATTAAGAGATATACTAAAATATGACATAACTTTGTATATTATTATCTTAGCACACAATTGTTTTAAGATTGCTTTTATAGAATAAATCAACAAAGTGGATTCAATATAAATAAACAAATAATCAAATCCGATATTTAGAGCAATCTTCAGATTTTGTGAAAACGTCATCACAAAGTGATCGTACTCAAAGAAACGATTCAATGAAGTCAAAAACCACTTAAGCATGTTATGTTTCAAGAGAAATGAAGTGATTGTTGGGATTATTTTGAATATGATAGTTTCCATCCACCATATGAGATTTTAAAATGAATATGTAATATGAGCAAGTCAAATAATTTGAATTTAAACAAAACAAGTTTTAATAAGACAGTTCGGACATGGTTACTATAGAAACTATGTATGTCAAAGGAAATTAAAATTTTCAAGAAATTTATTGACTCGATATCAAGGAGTTATTGTTTTTGCAATAATGTGGTTCACAGTACAAAAAGCGGAATGATAATTGAGTTTGGATAAAATAACAAATCGGAATGAAGCCCTCCAGTGGTCTTTTATAATTCAAATGAACCAAATACATAATAAACAATGCATGTGTAACGTGGGAATTTACCAAGAAATAAAATAGATCAATATTCGTTATTATGAAAGAAATCCTCATGGTATGATGACTATTAGGGGAAGTAAAAACACGAAAGTTAATTTATTATATGCAAAAGTCAGAATTTCAACGAAAGAAATATAAGAACTTTTATCTGGAATTTCGTGTAATAACTGTTGTTAAGTGACATTACCAGGAAATGTGAATAAAATGAAATAGGAACTTTGCAAAAGTATGTAACTTCTTTTGTAGTGATAATAATTATGACTCTGATTAGACTGTGCAGCGATGGTTGTGAAATCTTGTTACAATGTACTTCAGCGATATTCATTTTGTAGGATTATGTGGCAAAGTGCTTCTTTTTGATCAGTCGTTCTTCTATTGATGGAATTAACATTGGTGTCATCGTGCCTAATTTATATTTTCCAAAGGTCTTGCCTTGAAAATCGTGTGTGATATACTTTAATGTCTGTGAACGTTTAATTTTTCATGTGTTTTCTTTGTGCACTAACACAATTTTACATGCTTCTTACTTGCGTTAATAATTTATGGTAACGCATTTGGAATTTTTTTTTTTTTTGTTTTTTTTACACTTTTGATGGTATCCCAACTTAATGGGTTTCTATTATTATTATTATTGCTCGAGTTACGAGGCAGATGATCAAACGAAATAATGTTTGAAAAAGAGATTCCTAATAAAGAAATCTAGACACATATGCTTATGCTTTATTCCTATTTGACTTTTTGGAATTTCTTATAGATATACATATCTATATAATCACATATTTCACATGCTGAAATAAACATACCATCTATCAGGTCAATGTATTTAACAAATTTATATTTCCAAAAACAAGTCAGATATTAGGTCATGATACTATTTAGGGAAATCTTGTCACTTGTTTGACATATATATATCCCGTCTTATCCGATTCGCGCCAGAGCGGTATCCTCAGTATATTCGGACAAACTGGAGAGTCTGCTACACCATACCCAGTCTTGTCGGAGAAAATTTTCTATTTCCCATAAATAGTATCTTTTCAAAAGTGCCTCTTTTATTAGGGCTTTTATCCAGAATCAAGGAAACTTGTATTCCCATAACATATCTTATTCTAGACCAAGTAATATCAATAAGCAATAATTACTATTAATTCTTGCTTATTTATCATATCTTGCAATATTCTAATTACCATTCTTATGGTATATCAAAACACATCATAATTTATTCACATAAGTACTTAGCTTATCTTGAAGCTGATACTAAGGCATCTTTTCTTAAGTTCAAGTTTAAATGCTATCATGTGTGCTACCAGTTAACAGCAATCTCCTAATTCTTTTATATAAACTTAGGTTTTATTATTACAACACTTATTGGCTTCAAGCAGTGGCTCTGATACCACCTTCTGTCACGACCTCCGACCCACCCTGGACGGAATCGGGAGTCGCGAACAGCCCAGTGGTACCGGTGATTATTTTGAAAACGTTGCAGCGGAAATTTCATCAGGACTGTGAGTTAGGAAAAATATCAGAGTTTAGAAAACACCGGATTTTATTTATTAAATAGATGGGATAAACCCACGTTTTACAATGGTAGCTTTAATAAAAATAATTACATAAAACAATATTTCTAAATTTTAATTTAATTAATAAAATAAGCCACTTCTTGATCCCTTTCAGTGCCGTATCCATCTTTTACTCCCATCTACTGTAATTACCTGAAACGTGTTTTAAAAAGGTTTTGTCAGCGGGAAATACTGAGTGAATCATTCTATTTACTAAAACGACACACTTTTTATAATTTACAGTATTAAGGAAGATTACAATGTTTCTGATATCAACCAACTACCCACGGTACTTTATCACTCGACCCATTGGCCCATTCGTCCAATGGTGTCTGTGATTATGGTCATATCACCCCTTGGCTGCCCCAATGGTGAAGATTATCAAGTAATGTATACAAAACCCCACATACCGGCTGTAATATGGTGATTACATAAACTTAATCCCTGTAATTATAACTTTGAAATAAATAGGGTTTTTGTAAAGCAATTTGATAAAAAGGGAATGACTCACTTATAATCATGCAGATTCATACGGCCAAAGTTTAGTCTACAGATAATCCTTGATATATTGCAGATTTATACAGACAGAGCTTAGCCTATTGATTTAGCCTTGTAACCTAGTGCACACGAACTAGGTAGGTAACTTAACACAGCAATTACGATAACTCACGAGATCAACCCTCACAACGAATGACAAAGTGCTATGCTTAAACATCCATCGAATTAACGATTAATGACAAAGCATCACCCTAATGTGGGCAGCACTTAAACATCCATTGAGTACATTGATCGATCGGACAATGAATCGTAATAGCGATCGAGTTATTACCCTGTATCGTAGCAACACCCCCTACTAATTAGTGTTTTTGAGATTGTTTCGACTATAACTCAACGTACAAAGTGAATTTGATCGTCGAACGAACGCCAGAATGTAAGTGCCAATTCCTGCTATTTATACGAAAATTTTGAGATGCTTACGGACCGTAAGACTCAACCCTTACGGTCCGTAAGGGTCATTTTTCGCAATAGGGTGGCCACGTGTTGGACTAGCCTTGTTGAGTCGACTGTTTCTCGAAATTCAATTTCGACAACGAGATATGTGGATAATCGTCGAGTAGAAAATACCCCCCCCTGAGTTTTAGGGGCCCTGATCCCGATTCTGATTGTTCTGAAATTTGTTGGGTTTGTGTAGAATCACTTGGGTGTCTCAATTAGGGTTTCCTATCGGATAAAATAATAAAAATAAATAGGATTTTTAATGAGGGTTGTTACACTAATGAATCGCGTGTGCAAGCCGTATCTCGACAAATTCGTTATAGTGTTTATTGACGATATTTTGATATACTCTAGATCGACTGAAGAACATGAACAACATTTGAGAACAATTTTGGAATTGCTAAAGACGGAGAAACTATATGCGAAATTTTCCAAATGCGAATTTTGGATTCGCAAAGTACAATTTCTCGGGCATGTAGTGAACGAGAATGGCATTCAAGTAGACCCGTCGAAGATAGAAGCGATTAAGAATTGGGAAGCGCCCAAGACTCCTACTGAAGTGCGACAATTTTTGGGCTTAGCGGGATATTAACGGAGATTTATTGAGAATTTTTCAAAGATTGCTCAACCGCTAACTTCTCTTACACAGAAAGACAAGAAATTCGATTGGGGAGAGAAACAAGAAGCAGCACTTCAACTTCTTAAAGACAAGTTGTGAATTTCACCAATCTTATCATTACCCGATGGTACCGATGATTTTGTTGTATACTGTGATGCTTCGCATCAAGGTTTGGGTTGCGTACTCATGCAACGTGAAAAAGTTATCGCGTACGCGTCTCGCCAACTGAAAGTTCACGAAAAGAACTATACCACTCACGACCTTGAATTAGGCACAGTGGTATTTGCTCTAAAAATATGGCGACATTATCTATATGGTACTCAATGTACTATTTTCACGGATCATAAAAGTCTACAACATATATTCAACCAAAAAGAATTAAATATGCGTCAACGACGTTGGGTTGAATTGTTAAACGATTATGATTGTGAAATCAAATACCATCCGGGCAAGGAGAATGTTGTAGCTGACGCCTTGAACCGCAAGGAGCGAGTTAAAACACTAAGAGTCCGAGCATTAGAAATGAAAATTCACACAGATCTTATCACTCGGATTCATAATGCACAACAAGAAGCGCTCAAGGAAGAGCATATTCAAGCTGAAACACTTCGAGGCATGGAAAAACAATTAATGCCAAAAGAAGATGGAACTTTATACCTTATGGGTGGAATTTGGGTTCCACTCTTTGGAGGCCTTCTAGATGTTATTTTTGAGGAAGCACATAGGTCTAAATACTCGATTCATCCTGGATCGGATAAAATGTACCAGGATTTGAAAGAGTACTATTGGTGGCCTAAACTCAAAGGTGATATCGCGACTTATGTCGGAAAATGCTTAACCTGCGCGAAGATCAAGGCTGAATATCAGAAACCCTCGGGTTTGTTACAACAACCCGAGATTCCCGTTTGGAAATGGGAGCAAATATCGATGGACTTCATTACGAAGTTACCCAGGACCTCAAAAGGCCATGACATGATATGGGTAATCGTCGATAGATTGACAAAGTCCGCACACTTCTTGCCATTTCGGGAGAAGGATAGTACTGAGAAACTAGCGGAACTCTATGTCAGAGAAATAGTGGCTCGTCATGGGGTACCTATTTCAATCATTTCGGACCGAGATGCTCGTTTTGTTTCTAGAATTTGGAAATCATTTCAACAGGCCTTTGGATCGCAATTAAATCAGAGTACGGCCTTTCATCCTCAAACTGACGGCCAGAGCGAACGGACAATCCAAACACTCGAAGATATGCTTCGTGCGTGTGTTATGGATTTAGGCGGCAATTGGGATACTCATCTACCTTTACTTGAGTTTTCCAACAATAACAGCTACCATACTAGTATACAAGCTGCACCGTTTGAAGCTCTTTATGGTCGAAAGTGTCGCTCTCCGCTATGTTGGGCGGAAACAGGCGATAGTCATTGGTCCGGAGCTAGTCCAAGAGACTACGGATAAAATTTTCCAGATCCGAGACCGTATCAAGGCGGCTCACGATCGACAAAAGAGCTACGCAAACAAAAAGCGAAAACAATTATCTTTCGAGGTCGGAGACAAAGTCTTGTTGAAAGTCTCGCCTTGGAAAGGCGTAGCGAGGTTCGGTAGGCGTGGAAAGCTAAACCCACGTTACATTGGACCATTTGAAATCTTAGAAAAGATTGGCACTGTTTCCTACAAGCTGAAGTTACCAGATGAACTTAGCAGTGTGCACCACGCGTTTCATGTGTCAAATCTTAGAAAGAGTCCAACACAAGATACCGTTATCATCCCTGCGGATGAAATTCACATTGACGACAAACTCCAATTCACCGAAGAACCTGTTGAGGTCACGGACTGGAAGTTTCAGAAAACATGGAGAAGTCGTATCAAGTTAGTAAAAGTTCGTTGGAACTCTCGTCACGGACCTGAGTATACTTGGGAACGTGAAGACCAAATGAAAGCAAAATATCCTCAGCTGTTTTCGAAGGCTCCTACAAAGAATAACAAATCTCGAATTTCGGGAAGAAATTCTCAATAACAGGGGGAGAATGTGACAACTGCCACTTTCTGGTAAATTACTTACATTTAAAGCAATGAATTACATTATACAAATATGTGATTAGAATATCCGAAATGCATGATTTCATGATATACATCTTAGAATACTTATGGAATATTCATTTATGATGCACATGATTCATTTTTAGTGGTTACATTTGAAACAGTGTAAACAGTGCATCGAAACAACTAGAGTAGTGCCTAGTAAACTAGCGTGCTGAGAAAAACTCAGGATCCGCAGAAACTAGTGTAACGATATTTTTAAGACTCATACGAAAGTCCAACATCAATTATACAATAAACCCTAATTGGAAATTCAAGGGTTTGGTCTAATATATTACCAATGTCCGATAGCACAAAAACTGCCAAAAAACACCAAAAGTGACCATTTCAATATTTTTCCGCAAAATTCAGCATTATTGTTTTTATTACAAAGTGCAAAATGGGTTGTTTAAACTCAAATTCCATATGAAAATACATAGGGAACATCATATAAAAATATAACCAAATGTTTCTCTACAACTTTCATAAGCAAACCTTTCGACTATCTTCTTGCGGAACGAGCGACAAAAGACTATCCGAACTACAATTTGACATATGTAGTGAACTAGTGAACATTATTTTTGGTCATTTTCATCCCATTTGTGATCATTCTAAGTCTTGAAACACCTTGAAACTTGGTAACATATAAAAACCTAAACATTTAAATCTTTTTATCTTTTAACCTTAACAAAAATTCACCATCACTTTTTTTACCACAAAAGACCCTCCCCCCCCCCCCCCCCCATGTTGAACCGTCAACCACCATGTGGGCCCCCCCCCCACTCTTTTTTTATTATTTTATATAATGGATACTTATCCAAATACTTAGGTGGATTATGAGGTGGAAGGGTTAGTAATGAGGTGTAAGACTTATAACACATTTCCTAAATCACTAACACAATTCCTTCTTACTTTCACCTTTACTTTCACACACTTAACAAACTCTCTCTTCATCTTCATCATCCCACCAAGAACACCATAGAAACCCACTTCATCATCTTCATTTCTCTTATAATCAACATGGATTTTCATGGAACCTAAGAAGATCTAAAGCACTTGCAAGCTAAATCAAGCATTTTCATCCATCCAAGAGTTTTCTACCAACAAGATCTTCATCTTCTTTGTTTCTTAACATCATCTAGATCATCCCTAGCCTAGAGCTAGAAGTGAACTTCTAAATTTATTTATTTTTTCTTACTTACTTATTTATGTTATGATTATTATTATAACTAGTAATAAACAAAATAATTATACCTAATAATATGAAGATACAAAGAAGCAAAAATACAAATCATGATATGTATATGTTTGTTTATTTTGTGATTAAGATTGTTATTTGTATATTTGATCTTGTTGAGATGATTAAGACATGTATAACTTGTTAGATGATGTTCTAAAAATATGATCTAACAAGTACACATGAATATGTTAAAGTTTTTTTTTATTTAAAAGATAATGGATGATCAAAATTTATGGTGTAATTAAAGTATCTAAGGTTTTTAATTAAAAACAAGACTTTTTACAAGATTATAAAAAGTAACATACAACATGAGATTTTTATAAAAGTTGTTAAAACTAGAAGTAAACTTGGTTTTTGAACTAGTTAACATATGTTATGATCATGTTCAAAACCCTACATGATTTTGAGATCATCTTGATAAGATTATGTTATAAATCTTATTATAAATCTTATGAATATTGTTTATAAAACTTATGAGTAAATTGTTGATGTTGATTTGAAAAGAAAAAGATATGTTTATTAAACATGGCAAAGTGATTAAAACAAAGGTTATATGGCAAATTTTTCTTAAAAACTTTATGTTATAAAAACTATCATTTTGGTTAAATCTTTACAAGATTTACAAAGATTTAAAGAAAGGTTTTTATAAAAAGAAAAGATTAGATAAATATATATTTTTGAGAAAATATATATTTGTTCATTTTAAACAAGTTATGTGATATGTAATAATTTGTGTATTAGTTATATATATCAAAGATAGGAACTTGATTAAAATGGTAATAATAAACTCAAGAGACTTTATAATTAAAGTCTTACAAAACTACATAGAAATATGCCTTAAAGACATGTTACGGACAATACGAACAATCGGACATAAATTATGGTCAAAACGGACGACGGACGAACTTATGGACATATTACCAATCCGAGGACTTAATACGACATCTAGATGATCTTTCGACACTGACACAAAAATTACGTTACCGTTAACGAAATTCGGACATTTTGAAACTTATAAAAACTATTATGTTTTTATTACCTAAAAAGTATAATTAGTAAATTGTTATAAAAATGTTTTTATAAAAAATGAAAGACTTATACTTTTTAATGGGCCATTTTTATATAAATGGGCTTACACTTTTTAATGGACTTATATTCATAATGGGCTTAAACTAAATACATGGGCTAAGCCGAATATCAATAACTTATGGGCTAAGCCCAATACCAAACATATGGGCCAAAGCCCAACACTATTTGGGCCCAATATCATAATTTCTTGGGCTAAGTCCAATGACATAAATTGTAAAGAAATACAAGTATACGATTGATAAATACTAGACACGAAATCAAGAGGACTAGATCCGACTATATGACATACAAGATACACGATCACTTATATATATATATATATATATATATATATTTGGAAAAAAATATATATAATGGTTAAACAATAAATGCATCTAATACAAAGTTCAACGAACAATAAAGACATACAAGTCTTACACATATTTAAGACACAAGACTTGTACTCAAGTTATTTACAAAGACCGAAGTGTCTAACAAATATAACAACAATTGTAGGTCGCAACACTGTTCAGGACTACCGCACGTGAAATCATATTTACTTCTACTCACTGACGCGATACTGTGAGTTCATGTCCCCTTTTCGTCTTAAATACTTTTCAAGCTTTACAACTATCGGGGAAAATACATGTACAATAGTATGATAAGTCAAGGAATGAAACACCTTAGATCATGTGAGAAATTAGGGCCATAACTAAAGCACCATTAATCCAAGTTTGGACCAAGGAACAAAAGGGTTAGATCTAATGGGTTTTGGTGAGCCCCACTCATGGCCATTCATTTGCCTAGGAGTGCGTTTGTTGCCCTACGACATGGTGTCGATACAATTAAAATCGTATAGGGTTGGATTGCTTCCTATTTCGTCACACATATTAATGTCCTTGCAAAACATTAATGATCACGATTTCATTGACGTTTTTCATACTATATTTGATTCAAATACAAATACATTCTACATTTTTCGGATGTATCATACACAACTAAACTGCATGAACTCGCTCAACTTTTGTTGATTTTTCTACTTAAACATGCATTTCAGGGAATTAGTGGACCTTGTCAGGGATTCTAATTCAAGAAACAAGTATCAAGACTCCGTGCCATCTTTTGAAGGGTTTATCTATTATACTGCCGCTTTGCGGTGTTATAGTGGACAAAGCCTTAATGTTTAAAACTTTCGTTTTGGATGTATGAAATAATAACAACTTATTTTCTTTGAATGGTTTGTAAATTATAAACTTAATGTATGTTGCGCATCTTTTGAACAATTATGGTAATGGCAATGGAGTATATTTTATTCATCTAGTATGTTTACTTATATCGTTATGCAATGAGAACCAACAGATCACACCTCGCGCTTCCGCTATGAGTAGGGTGTGACAGCACTAATGCCAAACCATTGCCGACGAACATCAACACCAGAAGAGCTTGTAAAAATAAAATAAAGAGTAAATTACAAGTTTTGTCCTTTATGTTTACATCAAATTTCAGGCACTGTCCTTTAGCGCAAAAGTTAACAGGCGGTGTCCTTTACCTTTCAAAATCTTGCACGTTTTGTCCTTTAGTCCAAACTCAGTTAGATTTTTTGGTTAAATCTAGTCATGTACAAGGCACATGAGGGTACTATTGGAATTTCACCATTCAAGGGACT
>JARYGA010037197.1:0-38967 GCA_030545235.1 Helianthus tuberosus
TTTAACTGAACAGAAAGCTGTATTTAAATAAAAAAAAAAGTAATTAACTTGTTTCAATTAGTCACAAATTCATGGCTGTTAGCTTCTTTTAACTTCACTACTTTGACAAAATCATAAAACACATAAGAAGTAAGATAATTTGTTACATCCATACATTTTTTCCAAATCATTGATAAATCTCGCTGAATCATGGAAGAGAAATCACAAACTATGCTATCGTTTATAATTGCTATCATGATAGATTTAAAACACAACTAGAAATGATTCCTCACGTTGCGGGGTTGTTTTTTTTTTTTAATGTGATTCGAGTGTATTAATTCTTTTTTGTAATTGGTTATCAATCAAAATGTATTCCAACTGAAAACGTGTATAAAAATAAGCACAAACAATATTATATTTGACATGACTCATTTTTTAAAAGTTGAAACATAAACCAACTTGAATTTATAACGACACGTATGTAAAAATAAGTACGTAAATTTGAGGGGATCAAAGTATCTCTACGTTGAAACGTAAACCAACTTGAATTTACACCGATATGTATTCATACTCATTTTGTATCTTTTGAAGCTACATTGATATTTCAAGAATGAGAATTGGATTAACAGAACAGTTGTTTTAAAACAGTCATTTTACAGCAGTTGGTTCTCAAGCAGTTGTTTCAAAGAAGTGTTTTGCATCTACAATTGCAAAAGAACTGATTTGAAACCTCAGTTGATCAGCAGTTCTTTTTAGATTCAAATTTAGATCAATTGTTTACAAAAAGGTTTGGTTCTCAAAGTGCATATCAGTGATCAGTACTTCACTCTTATCAGGTGTTCGCATCAGTTAAATGACTGCATGCTTGTTAGTGGTGACAGTTGACCTATCTACATATGAGTGGGTCAATTTTGTTGTTTTCCTCCTGAAAGATGATGCATTTAAAATAAATTTAAGGGTCCTTTAAAAGATGAAATTAAGAATGCTAAATAGTGTTTGTTACCAACATAATTGACAGAAAGAAATACCTGCCCATAGGCTAGGACCCTTGGAAAAGTGCATCCACAACACAGTCATCGAATATCCTAGAAGAGGGAGGCCCGGTACACATGGTCAAACTTTGTCTTCCAATACTAATGAAACTAAAAGTTCTTCATTACCGATTATGTGAGGTATCACAGTAGATTACAAAATCTTCATCACCTTACCTTCTGGCAATGCAAGCAGGGGCGGACCTACTTTAGTGAGTTGGGGTATTTTAAACTGGGATCCTGTACAAACAGTATTTGGTCTGGTGGAGATTTGGTTCATGAGGTGTTATTTTAAAATGGCACGGTATGCATGACCTGAACCGCTGAAAACCCGACCCAGATTATTTTTAGCTGTAACAAGATTACAGTCAGTGGCTGGATTACATTAGGTTATAATCAGAACCTTTAATTGAGCACTTTGAGAATCTTCATTTGGACACTTTTTGTTTTGTGAGTCTACAAACTTAGGCGTTGAGAACCATTGTAAACTTTATATATTGGTGACCCAAGATTTCAGCACAGACCTTTTCATTTAGGCCCTCCGGCTTTAAATCCTGCAACACAGCAAGAGGCTTACCAAAACAACCAGAAACTTGATGGATGTAAGGATAGGTCAGCTTCTCCATTTGCTCAACGGAGCCTTTGAAAACATCAGAAGCCCCGGGACGAAACAGAGGTGACTCCTCCAAAGGATGGCCAGATTCATGAAGCTTATAACCAGCAATAAGGCCTTGGTGTTTCCCCAGGTTGAGCAACTTAGTGTAAACTTCACCAAGGGCAGAATTGAACTCCTTGGAATGTAGAAGGTAAGTAACAACCTGCTGGAAACCTTGTTCAATCAACCACTGATTGTCAGCGGTAGAACGAGCAACTGAAGCTTTCAACCCCTCCTTCTCCTTACCAAAAGCCTGCTGTTGAACAAATAAAACTTCCCGATCAGCCTTAAGCTTCAACCGATCAGCCTCAAAGCTCTTTTTCAAATCACTCATCTCAATCTCATGCATCTTTTTCAAATCACTAACCTTCTTATCCCACGCTGCTTCCTTCTCAGCAAACCCAGCTATCTCCTTTTTCATCACAGCAATTGAAGATTTCATCTTATCCTTCTTCTTGGAAAAATCTTCATATTCTTGCATCCTCTGACGAAAACGAGCAACCCCTTGAGGAAGCATAGCAACAAGGTTACAAGTGCTCAAAATCATGCGAGACAACATTAAATCATCATCCATCCCAGCAATGGTCTTGTGAACTGAAGGAGGAGCAATGTGACTCAGAGCATCCTCACAAACAGCAGCATCCTTAAAGTTGTCATCATTTTTCACCAACCAATTAGGTACATAAACCCCTTCCGGATCCAACCCTTCAACGTCCCTGCTTGAAGAACCTTGAACAGGAGTAGCAACAACCTTTTTGCCTGAAACCTTCTTACCATGAACAACCAATTCCTTCTCTTTCTCAGCACCCGCCTCACCACCTTGATCTTCCGAAACTTCAATATCATCACTCAAATCCACTGGTTCAATAGAAGTGGATTGAGGACCAGCCTTCAGCAACCGACGGGAAGATCGACGAGTAGAGGACTTGGGAGCATGGGACTTCGAGAAACCTTTGACATTGGAAGTGCTAATATAACTTGAGCCCTCAAACCTTTGCTCAACAGTCCTAACCACAACATTCTCACCAGGAACAGACGGAGCATCCCCGAATACAACATCAGAAGTGTCGTCAGTCTTAATAAAATCCAAAGCAGACATAACTGCACATAACAAAACAAAAACGCATAAGACATAAGTCAAGAAAATGGCAAAGAAGGCAAAAAAGAAAAATGCATACCCATGCCACTCCTCATAAGAACCGGACCCCGATCGACATTTCCCCAAATTTTACTAACCCCTAAAAGAACTAGTAAATGTTCAGGAAAGGGACGAACCCTCGAAGGGCATTCCCGGATGGCTTTAAGAAAAACATCATTCAACTCAGATTGAGAAGGCTCCGGATCATTAAGAACGGCATCCGGTTGCCTCCACACCATCTTGAATGGGACAATAGTATCGGAAACCCAGAAAAAGCGATCCTTCCAAGTCCCAAGTGTTGTAACCATAGACGAAATAAGGCAGGAATCAACCTTGGATGTTTCAAAAGTGAACCAATCGCCATTTTTGGCCAAACGAAAAAACCGGCGGAAAAGTAACAATGAGGGATCATACCCAAGGGCACGACACAAAACCTCAAAATGTAAAACCCTAGCCATACCCTTCGGATGAACTTGCCCAAAGGAAACCCGATAATATACTAACAAATTCAAAACAAAGAAAGAAAAGGGATAACGAAGATTCGAAAACTCAAAGTGACGGCAGTAAAGAGCAATCGAACCAGGGGACGGTTTATCAACAGGAACATCACAAGCAGGAGCAGTTGGGTTAAACTTTTTATCAATACCATATTCCATACAAAATAAGTCTACCTCCTCTTGTGTTAACCGGGAAAAGGATTTTTCTAAATCCTTACGAGCACCCATTTTGAAAATATGAAGAATGTAAGATGCAAAGGAAACCGAAACTAACCTTAGAAGAGGAAGGAAATGGCAGAGAAAAACTTGATGAAATTATGTAGAAAGCGAATAAGAAATGCAGATATAAAAGAAAATACCCTAAAATAGGGGTAATGATGACAAACAGTAACTTCTGCAAAACCGCCACCCTATGAACTGCCATACATCAATCAAATCGGTTGTCAGTTATTTAAAATTCAAATAACTACCTACAACCTTTCAAGCCTTCAAGCAACGAACCCTTGAAACCTTTAGGCAATAAAATACACACATAAAAAGTCAGAAGTCTTTGAGCTCATTACCCAAAAACCTCTGACTTGGGGGGCTGATGACGGGGGTAGCCCAAGACTAAATAAAATGACTAAATATGAAAACGCTCAAAGGGTTAAATGGTTCAATGGTTGAAAAGCTGTGAGGTGGGGGAAAGCAATGCGGAAACAGTGGTCAGTCACATCCAGGGATTGCTTCACCAACCCACAGCCGCAAAAGCAATGCAGGTCTGCAGAGCACACGCTATTATCCAGGGGTCAAAAGGCTTCAACCCCCGAAAGGGCAAGCCCCTCGCTGCAAGCAAGGTCGCTAGTCAAATGAATGCCTCTTTGGGAGATGTCTTCTCCTATATAAGTGACACTTCATTTACTGAATTGGGACATTTTTGGCCAGGCCTGTTTCCTTAAACTCTGGTCATTCACATTGAGTACTTGCTTTATGCGAGTCACTCACTTTCACATCCAACACACACATTCCGTTTGCTCCCATATCCGAATCTGAATAAACTTCAGAGGAGGAACTTCAGCAAACAACAACAATAAACTAGTGAACCTCCTTCCACGTCTTGCAAACGTGGGGGGACCCCACGACCTGCGTTAGGCAAAGTTAAACCCTTCAACCCTTTTTCCTAACCAGCCCAGCTACCATCCTTGGTCTCTTATTTGTTGCATCAACACTTAGGATTGGCGTATGGTGAAGAATTGGGAGCGTAGAAACGAGTTGGTGAAGGCTAATGTGGTGGCAGAGGCTGTTAAGATGCTAATGGGTTCCGAGGAAGGTGAGGAGATGCGGAGGAGAGCGGTTAAATTGGGTGGCGAGGTCAAGGAATCATTGGTGGAAGGCAGTGTAAGTCGCAGGGAAATGGATTCCTTCATTTCACATATATGTAGTGGTATGATGCTTGCCCTGTAAGAACGGGTATGAGTGACTTAGATTGTATTTGAAAAATTATGTTAAAAAAATTATGAGCGTTTTCGATCCGAGGGTGGGCTTGAAAAGTGTAATATTACGCCACTATCTAGTCGACTAAATTGTTACTATAGATTTTTTTTGAACGGCAAATAAACTTGACAATTGCACGTCATTAAGCCATTTTCACTCAATATGACATGTTTGTTTCTAGTTTATTTGAAAGATACAACAGTTTGATTATCAATATGACAAAGTATTTGAAAGATGAAAAAGGGCCAAACCACAGCAAATTATAAACAATAGTGTTACATGACTAACAGTCTAGCGACTAAAATGTGATAGTATCATAGTTGAGGACTAATGTTGTAGTTGGCTGAAACTAACAGTTTGTTTGTTACTTACCTGTCGTATTAATAAGCAAGTATCCCTGGTAATACAATATCGGTACATAAAAACGGGACGGTATTGGTTCGATACCTGGTACCAATTTCCTGTGTTCAGTGGCGAAGTATAGAAGGGGCGGGGAGGGGCGCCCGACCCTCCGAACTTTTCGCTCAGCAGTGTTATATGTAGTGTTATATATTTAGTTTTCGTATAGAAATTTTTTGGTATATACGTTTTCGACCCCCCGGTTCTATAGAATTTTTTTGGTATATACGTTTTCGACCTCCCGTCATTCAGGTCAAGCTTCGCCACCCCCAATTGGAAACCCCGGAAGATTATCCGAGAACATGTGTTCTTTTTTCACTAGTTTCATTTCACTTGATAAGCCCAATATTCATATTGGCCCAAAAGCAGTCCAACACAAAACCCATTATGTAGTCAAGAAACTTTAACTCTTCGAGCCCAGTAGTATACGATAAATACAAACAAGCATAGTAAGATTGGGTATCTCTGTTTTACGACTCGAAGAATGAGGCCAAGAGAGGAAGAAGGGTATGTGAGGGTTGTTGCCGCCTCTCTCAGCCAATGATTTCGATCATCGTCTTTGAAATTCCAACAACCCTCTGTTACGGGCGTGTTTGGTTTAAGCTTATTTTGGAACAACTTATAACTTACATATGTATTTGTGTGTATGTATGTATGTATATAGAGATAGAGAGAGAGAGAGAGTAAATGATCTGCGAAAACAACGGTTTTTGTAGATCCATATCCCAAACCAAACACAACCATCAAGATGAGGCTATGATGATTTCAGATTAACCGGGTCATAATCGGGTCAAGATTTGAGATTGTCCGCAGCTTGGCGTGGCAGAATAGGAGGACGGCAAATGCGAGATCCCATCGGGTTCTCTTCTTGCAACCTCTTTTGCAGCTATGGCGGTCTAATCCTCTTTTTCCGATCGTAAAACAGATCTGAGCCTCAAAATCATTTTGTTTTTACTTTTTATTTTATTTTGTTTTGTTGATTTTTGTTTGATAAAGGGCATGCGATTTGGTACCATTGTGGATCTTTTGTTCTATTTACCAGTACCGATTTTCTTCATTTTTCGGTACCGGTCTGATACTATACTCAAGCAAGACTGAGCCCGGACCAAACACATACTTTTTAAACAGAGGAAATTGCCAAAATGGTCTTTTGAGATTTTGTCACTTTTCTCAGTGTATTTTAAAACTCAAACCTTTTGAATCTAGGTTTTTGTCGTTTTAATTTTGTTGCCATTTCATCAAAAGGCAAATTCTGTTCATAGATTTTTTCAGTTAATATCCAGATTTTTTTTTCTCCCTTTTAATTAAGGGCTAAATTGTCAGATTTTTTGTACTTTATTATATTAAAACGTTAAAAGACCATTTTACCCTATATCAAAAGAGAGGAAAAAGACAAAAAAACTGGATGTTAATTGAAAAATCTGACCAGATTTTGATTTTGGATGGAAATGGTAACAAAATTGAAATCACAAGACCCAGATTCAAAAGGTTTAAATTTGGACTAAAGTAGCAAAAGTGATCAAACCTTAGTGACCATATTGGCAGTTTACTTTTTTAAATATATTTGTTATACATGGAGATTTGTATTTGTTTGTTATTGAGGGAAAATGAAATTTGGTTCGAAATATCGATGTGACATGCTCAGGTAGGTTATGTTTTGTAAACAAGGATGGGTACTACGGTGCTGTTTGTTTTTTCAGAGGTAAAATGTCTGCGGACCATATCTGCAGACATCTGCAGCATAAGAGGTGGACCAAACTTCTGCAGTCTGGAAGAAGAAGACTGTTTGTTTTTTTAACTGCACAGAACTTTAAAATCCATTTATGCAAATTTGATAAAATTTGTTTGGAGATCCTATCAAGAAAAACAACTTTTTTTCCCCAGTAATAAACTTAAAATAATAAATTCATTGCATTTGTAGGTAATGGAATATAATTCATTGCTTCCATATCACTTTCTAAAGAAATGTATCTTAATAAAGTATATGCAGCCTCAAAACTTGCATTTCTATTTGAAAATCTAAAAAACGTCACCCATGAAATCCCAAATCGAACATAAGAAGATTGGTTGAATCGCAACAATAACATAAACCTAAACGTAAACAATTAACATAAACTTAAATCTAAACATAAACAATAAACATTATCTAAACGTGAATCTGAAACAATAACCATAAACCTAAACATACAAAATTAACATAAACTTAAACCCACAAACATAAACAATTTTTATAATCCTAAACCTGAAAAAAATGAAATTGCCTGTTGTGGTTGGGATGGAGGCGGCGGTGCTAGGAGGAGCAGGGGGAGACGCGGCTGCGGTGGGAGGAGAGAGGGGGGATACGCGATGGCAGCGGGAAGAGCAGGAGGTGGTCGCGGCGGCTGTGGGAGAAAGGGAGTGGCCACTGACGCTCTAGGATGAGGGTAGAGGTGAGAGACGACGCCGTTGGGAGGAGGGAGGGTGGTAGCGGCGGCGACAGAGGAAGAGGTGTGGAGGAGGAGCATGCTAGGGGATGTGTTGAAAGAGCAGAGGCTGAGAAGAGAACAGGATGAGAAGAGCCATGAAGATGTAAGTCCAAGTCTGCACGAGGAAGAGGTCTAGAAGACCTTTTTTAATGAAAACACTTTCAAAAAATAAATAGTCTGCAGACTTCTACGTCTACGCGTGGTCTGCGTGAAGCAGACATAAAAGGTCCAGAAGTACTTCTCACAAAAAACAAACACCCTAATACGCATTCCATTCCGACTATCTTAGCTTCTGACCGGACTCATTTATGTTCTTTAAAATGATGCTGAGGTCCCTTTTTTGTTGTCAAATTGCAAATCACAAATAAAGGCTAGGTCATTTATTCTAATGTCTCAGTTCTTGATCACAAAATAAATTAATCTTTAGCTGAACAGAAAGCTGTATATCAAAAAAAAAAAAAGTAATTAACTTGTTTCAATTAGTCACAAATTCATAGTTGTTAGCTTCTTTTAACTTCACTACTGATAAAATCATAAAACACATAAGAAGTAAGATAATTTGTTACATCCATACATTTTTTCCAACTTATTGATAAATCTCGCTGAATCATGGAAGAGAAATCACAAACTGTGCTATCATGATTAATTTAAAACACAACTAGAAATGATTCCCCACGTTGCGGGGTCGTTATTTTTAATGTGATTTGAGCGTACTAATTCTTTTTCGTAATGGCTTATCAATCAAAATGTAGACTAACTGAAAACATGTATAAAAATAAGCACAAAAACATATTATATTTGACATGACTCATATTTTAGAAGTCGAAACATCAACCAACTTGAATTTATACCTACACGTATGTAAAAATAAGTACGTAAATTTGAGGGGATCAAAGTGTCATTACGTTGAAACGTAAACCAACTTGAATTTACACCTATATGTATTTATACTCATTTTGTATCTTTTGAAGCTACATTGATATATTAAGAATGAGAATTGGATTAACAGAACAGTTGTTTTAAAACATTCATTTTACAGCAGTTGGTTCCCAAGCAGTTGTTTCAGAGAAGTGTTTTGTATCTACAATTGCAAAAGAATTGATTTGAAACCTCAGTTGATCAGCAGTTCTGTTTTAGATTCAAATTTAGATCAATTGTTTACAAAATGGTTTGGTTCTCAAAGTGCATATATCAGTGATCAGTACTTCACTCTTATCAGGTGTTCGCATCAGTTAAATGACTGCATGCTTTTTAATGGTGACAGTTGACCTATCTACATATGAGTGGGTCAATTTTGCTGTTTTCCTCCTGAAAGATGATGCATTTAAAATAAATGTAAGGGTCCTTTAAAAGATGAAATTAAGAATGCTAAATAGTGTTTGTTTCCAACATAATTGACTGAAAGAAATACCTGCCCATAGGCTAGGACCCTTGGAAAAGTGCATCCACAACACAATCATCGAATATCCTAGAAGAGGGAGGCCCAGTACACATGGTCAAATGTAAACGAATGCCCAACCGATGGCGGAATCATCGGGGCATTGCACTGAGCGAAACAGATTGTCCAGAAGTTTCCATAACAACTATCATTACCATTCAATTTAAATTAACATGTCCCATACCATGTCTCAAACAGTAAACAAATTATTACAGATAACATCAAGACAAATATTCTGATCCGACAACTCAGATTCAAAACAAATAGTTTGTTTATTGGTTTCTAGGACCCCATTTCCTAGCTTCGATTTCAACACAGCGCAGAGAGCATCCTAGACCTTTCCTAGCCTTAAGTTCACAGCATGCTAAACATGTAAACTTCCTAAGCACCTGTCACATACGTTAAAATAAAGTCAATACATAAAATGTAAAGGTGAGCATACAAGTTTGATAATAGCATATAAAGTTCGAATTCGTTTACGCATAACCAGCACGTACACATAGTGAAATGAAGCACGTTAGTTATCGACATAGACCCATCGATACCAATGACTGCGGGTTGACTGCCTGAGGCAGTTCGCAATACATGATTACCACAGTAATCCATGCAAGTAAAAGATCCCTAACAACCCCCGTGTGAACGGGTGCTGAGTCCAAACTATAGTACTATCGTTGCTAAGGCAGGTAGACAGCGTTCCATGTGTAAACATAACAAACAAGCATTCATAAGCCTCGTATATCATGCATTAACGGTTAGCGTTCAAATAGTTTGAGTAGTGTGATAGTTGTAGTTTGAATATTCGTAACGTATGTAACACCCAAAAGTGCTAAAAGCAAAAAGGGATCGAGTATACTCACAGCGATTAATGGATTGAAGGGAGCGCTTTAGCGAGTACGGTTAGCCTGAATAGATTCGATAGCGTAGCGATAAGTGGCGCGTAAAACAATATAGAATGAGAGTGAGTAGGATGGCTGGTCGTACGGATGGTTATCCGTGCGAACAGCAATCCGTGCGAGTGGTTAAATCCGTTCGGTTGGTCATCCGTGCGGACAGCTTGTCCGTGCGGATGACTATTCGAGTGGATAGTTTCTTCCTATGGGTGCGATGTGTTTGTGTATGATGGCTTGTCCTTTGAAGTTTTCGTTGTAGTATTTAGAAAACATTCAAGTTCTCTTACCCTTCAAGTCGGTCGCGCGGATGACGATCCGTGCGGATGGTAATCCGTGCGGACGACGACTTTCAATGGTAAACCACTTGGTGAAATCCGTCCGGATGGTAGTCCGTGCGGATACGATAATCCGTCCGGATGGCAGTCCGTGCGGATACGATGATCCGTCCGGATGGTAGTCTGTGCGGATGAACATGTTGGAAATTATTTATGGTCTTAGTATCTCATGATCCGAAGAGTAATCCATTCAGAGGGTCGTTCGTGCGGATTATTCCTTCGTCGATACTCATACCTTTTCTGAATATGGGTCCCAAGTGTAGGCCGTCCGGATGGCAACTCGCCCGGATAAACCGTCCGTGCGGACATCAGTCCGTCCGGATAGTCTGTCCGTCCGGATAGCTTGTCCGTGCGGACATCAGTCCATGCGAATAGCATCTTGTTCGGGTTGTTCCATTCGTCTACCCTTGGTTGCCTTTGTCGTTCTATCGGGACGTTCTGATTACGTGTTAACCAATCGGAATTGTATTCTTTACCCGCATGACTAAGCCGGCCAGGAATCACCCTAGCTTGACCGGTCAGCGGTTCAGGACGGTCATTCTGGTCTAACCCGAAATCAGGTGTCTCGTGGGTAGAATCCGGATTTAGGACTAGTGCATCACTAATATTGAGTAGAAGACTAGAACTGATCCGATTCTTATCGTTTTTGAGTGTGAAAGAAGGAGAAAACTTGCTTTATTTCTTTCAACTCTTTTATTCTTTTGAAAAGTTCAGATTTATGCGGAGTTGTTGTGAAATCTTGTGGAAACCGTTCAGATCCGAGTTATTCTTAGTGGAATGAGGTCAAACTTGAAGTTCATGGAAACTTCATGATGACGTCATCCTAGAATACCTCAAATCTTGATGATTTCACGGTTAAAAGTTAATATTCAAAAGATAGAAAGGTGTAGAAGTGCTTATAGATTAAGAAAGTACAAGATTTAGGGCGAATACTTACCGGAATCGAGAGAAATCGAAGAAAAGGTGAAGAACACGAGCTGGTCGGACGTCACTTGCCAAAAGTGGAAAGTTTGGAGAGTGACCCGTGTATTTATAGGATGCTAAAAGAGGAAAGTATCGTTCGTCCGGATTGCACATCACCCGGATTGGTTATCCGTGCGGATAGCCAGTCCGTGCGGATGGCCTGTCCGTGCGGACGGTCTGTTCGTGCGGATGGACTGTCCGTGCGGATTGGCGCCTGGGTGAGGTGTTTGGTGCGACGAGTTTTGGCGTTTCGGTTCCGATTGCGAACAAATTACTTTTAGTCCCAACTACTTCGTATCTAGCGTAATCTCTTCTCCACTAACTATTATGATCATGATTCGAGTTCGAGTTCGATTGCATTCGGGTCAGATTTCGAGTTTCGGTTGAGTTCGCTTGATTATCATAACACAACATAAATAAACATGCACAGTTAACACGTAAGGCACACACACACGTATGAACAATAAGTACAACCACGTAGTTCGAGTTACGATTTGATGTCGATTCGACTAACATAGCTTGATTATTAGTTGATTAACTTTATCGCATTGTTACTTCCTACGGATCACAGTCGTGGGTCGCTCGAATAACGATTAGCACAATTCGATTATAGCAATGTACGACACTTACTCCACATAATACAAATAAAAGAAAGACATTTCTACAAGTCAGGTTGCGCGAAATCGGTCGTTGACTTTGACCTTGACTTTGACTTCCACTTATGAAAACACGGGGTGTTACAGCCTCCCTTTGTTTAGGAAATTTCGTCCCGAAATTAAGCTGGAAGCTGCTACAACCACCATGAATCACGTAGAAGACTTTCTCCTTCTAGACTTTCTCTTCGAATAACTGCGGGTACTTAGCCTTCATGTCGCTTTCAAGTTCCCAAGTGAACTCCGCGCCTCACTTGCCTTCCCACCGGACCTTCACAATAGGAATGCGTGAGCGCCTGAGCTGCTTGGTTTGGCGATCCATGATTTCGACAGGCTTTTCCATGAAGTGTAATGTTTCGTTCACTTGTAGATCGTCTAGGGAGACATGTAAGTCGTGGTCGGCGACGCACTTTCGGAGGTTCGACACGTTGAAAGTCGGGTGGACGTTACTAAGTTCCTCCGGTAGTTTGAGTCTGTAGGCGACTTTTCCAATCCTTTCCAGAATCTTAAAAGGTCCAACGTATCGAGGCGCGAGTTTCCCTTTCTTGCCGAATCGGACCACACCCTTCCAAGGTGATACCTTTAGGAGTACGTAGTCACCAACGCCAAATTCTCGGGGTCTGCGCTTCTTATCGTCGTAACTTTTCTGTCGATCCCGAGCTTTCACTAGGTTATCTCGTATTTGGAAGATTTTGTCTGTCGTTTCTTGTAGCAGCTCCGGACCGGTTAGTTGCGAGTGACCGATCTCGTGCCACACAATAGGCGATCGACATCTTCTCCCATATAATGCCTCGAATGGTGCCATTTGGATGCTAGACTGGTAACTGTTGTTATACGAGAATTCAACTAACGGCAGGTGTTTATCCCAATTATCGCCGAAGTCTAAAACACACGCACGGAGCATGTCTTCAAGAGTACGGATCGTTCTTTCAGTCTGACCGTCGGTTTGAGGGTGGAAAGCGGTACTTAGATTAAGCGTTGTACCGGGTGCCGTTTGAAACGTTTCCCACAATCGCGAAGTAAACCGAGCATCACGATCAGAGATGATGTTACGAGGCGTCTCATGATTACAAATGATCTCGTCGGTGTAGATTCGGGCTAATCGTTCCACCTTGTAGTCTTCTCATATTGGCAGAAAGTGAGCTGATTTGGTCAATCGGTCAACTACAACCCAAATGCTGTCGTGACCTGATGACGTGTGCGGTAGCTTGGTTATAAAGTCCATGGCTAAACTTTCCCATTTCCACATGGGAATTGGTGGTTGTTCAAGTAAGCCAGAGGGTCTTTGGTGTTCGGCCTTGATCCTAGCACAAGTTAGGCACTTTCCGACATAGAGAGCGATATCTCTTTTCATACCCGGCCACCAGTACGTATAACGAAGATCCTGGTACATTTTGTCAGCACCGGGATGAACAGAGTAGCGGGATTTATGAGCTTCGTCCATGATCATCTGCCGCAATTTGGTTCGCTTGGGAATCCAAACTCGGTCTAAATAGTGAAATATCCCATTCGATTTGCTCACAAGTTCGGCTCCGTCGTGGTAGATTCTTTCTCTCTTCAAGGTGCGTTCGTTAAAACATGCATGCTGAGCGTCGCGGATGAGAGTTTCGAGGTTGTGCTGGGCTTGAACATTACGAGTGCTAAGCAGATAACTCCGTCTACTAAGTGCGTCGGCAACAACATTCGCCTTGCCTGGGTGATAACGAATCTCACAGTCGTAATCGTTGAGAAGTTCTACCCATCGGCGTTGACGCATATTAAGTTCCTTCTGATTAAAGATATGTTGTAGGCTCCTATGATCGGTGAAGATCGTACACTTGGTACCGTACAGGTAGTGTCGCCAAATCTTTAATGCAAAAACAACCGCGCCTAGCTCGAGATCATGGGTTGTATAGTTCTTCTCGTGGACTTTGAGTTGACGAGATGTGTAAGCTATGACCTTCTCCCGTTGCATGAGGACACAACCGAGACCAAGGTTGGAAACATCACAGTAGACAATGAAATCATTGTTTCCGTCGGGCAGTGTGGGAACAGGAGCATTGCAAAGCATGTGTTTGAGGGTTCGAAAGGCAGACTCTTGTTTGGTTCCCCAGACAAAAGGCTGGTCCTTATGCATAAGAGAGGTAAGTGGCACACCGATCTTTGAGAATCCTTCGATAAATCGTCGATAATAGCCCGCTAGTCCGAGAAAGGAACGAACTTCAGACGGATTCTTAGGTGTAACCCAACTCTTGACAGCTTCAATCTTCGCAGGATCGACATGAATACCCTGACTATTAACAATGTGACCCAGAAATTGAACTTCCCCCAACCAAAATTCGCACTTGGAGAACTTGGCGTAGAGTTGGTTCCCCTGGAGTAACTCGAGAACCAAACGTAGATGTTGCGCATGTTCGGCTTTCGATTTGGAATAGATCAAGACGTCGTCGATGAATACGATGACGAAATGGTCAAGATAAGGCTTACACACGCGATTCATCAGATCCATGAAAACCGCTGGTGCGTTTGTTAGGCCAAAAGGCATGACGACGAATTCGTAGTGGCCGTAACGTGTACGAAATGCGGTTTTGGGTATATCCTCCTCTTGAATACGTAGCTGATGGTAACCTGAACGTAGATCGATCTTCGAAAAACACGTAGCGCCTTGTAGTTGATCAAACAAATCGTCGATACGAGGTAGGGGATAGCGGTTCTTGATAGTCAACTTATTCAATTCCCGATAGTCGATGCACATCCTGAACGACCCATCATTCTTTTTGACGAAAAGGACTGGCGCGCCCCAAGGAGAGGTGCTCGGGCGAATGAAGCCTTTTTCAAGCAATTCCTGGAGTTGGGTTGAGAGTTCACGCATTTCGAACGACGCGAGACGGTAGGGAGCTTTGGCAATAGGATTGGCTCCAGGAATGAGGTCAATACGAAAGTCGATATCACAACTTAGCGGTAGTCCGGGAAGATCCTCTGGAAAAACATTAGGAAATTCTCGAACCACAAGAACGTCTTTCACATCCTTCTTCTCTTTCTTTTCCTTCTCCTCTACTACGATGTTAGCCAAGAAAGCCCTGTATTCCTTATGGAGATACTTGCTGGCTTGGATACATGACATCAGCTTGAGTCCCCTTGAAGTAGTATCGCCATATACACACAATAAGTCACCATTTGCGAGAGAAAATCGAATCATCTTGTCGAAGCATACAACTTCAGCATGGTTTTCTCGAAGAAAGTCCGTGCCTATTATGATGTCAAAGCTTCCGAGTTGCATCAGAATAAGGTCGATCGAAAAGATGTGATTGTTGAGCTTAAGAGTACAATCACGAAGAACAAAATTGACAGAGACGGTTCTTCCGGTAGCGACTTCAACATCGAATGTCGAGGATAGTTTGGAACGTTTACGACTAAGGAGTTTCTCAAATTCGAACGACACAAAGCAATTATCGGCTCCGGTATCAAACAAACATGAAGCATAAATACCATTCACAAGGAACGTACCATTGACCACGTTGTTGTCGGCCTGGGCTTGACGCACGTTGAGGTTGAAAGTTCTGGCGCGTGCGGCCTGTTGTTGTTGCTGCTGTTGTTGTTGTTGTTGTGGCTGCTGCTGTTGGGGTTCTTGTTTCACTACCCGGTTTGGGCACACGTTGGCGAAATGGTTAGGGTCGCCACACGCGAAGCAAGCTCTGGCTTTGACTGCGGGTGCCGGAGGAGCTTGTTGACCCTGTGGGGCAGTGAGTAGAGCTTGATTGGCAGGAGCTTGACGAATACGGCAGTTGGCAGTAAAGTGGCCGTACACGTTGCAATGAGCACAGAAGCGGCATTGAATAGCAGTCGGGTGATGATAGGTGCAAGTAGGGCAGAGTGGATGTGGTCCAGTGTATGCACGCTTGGCAGGCGGTGCATTGGCCACAGGCGCCGCTACTTGACGCTGTTGGGCAGGTACAGCTTGAATCGGTGCAGCAGTGATCGCACAGTTCTTGTTGGTGGAGCTATTCTTTCTCTTGTTCTTCCTCTTGTTGCTCGATGAGGTAGGTTCAACAGTTGGTGCGGTAGCGGTAGCTTGTTGCAGATGCTTGGAGGTCTTATCCCATACCCCAGCCTTAACCCGTTTGTCGTTGATTTCAGCGGCCAACAGATAGGTTTCCTCGATCGTCGTAGTCTTAGCCGCTTGCACGAAATCAGCAACGCAGTCGGACAAAGCTCGGATATACTTCTTGATGGTCATGTCGGGAGTCTTGACCTGGTCGGGACAGATAATGCTAAGCTGTTTGAAACGAGCAGTGAGACCAGCATTGTCACCATCCTTTTACTGAATGTGCCAAAATTCATCTTCCAGCTTTTGACGTTCATGAGGAGGGTAGAATTCCTCTAGCATAACTTCCTTGAGCTCGTCCCACGACAATCCGTAAGCTGCATCATTCCCTCGCTTGTTCCTCTCGGCCGTCCACCAGTCTAGTGCACGGGACTGAAAGACGCCGGTAGCATTCAGAGTTCGAAGGTCATCAGGGCAGCCACTCTGTCGCAGAGTAACCTCGATAGAGTCAAACCAGTGAAATAGTGCAGTGGGACCTCCTTCGCCAGTGAATTCTTTTGGCCCACAAGACTTGAATTGTTTGAAACTGAAAGGCCTTGCGTTAGCTTTGGGAGCTTCGGTTCTCGACTCCTCGGATGATTTGCTGGCATTCTCGTAAACATCACTCACGGCCTTTGCCACACTTTTCGCGATGATGGAAGCAAGGCGTTTGTCCCTCTTTTCCTGACGAGAGAGTGCATGACGGGATCCAGACGACATGGTCTGCAACAGACATCGTCACAGGACTCATCATATTGTATTCGAATCTCACCTCACACGTTTACTACTTACTAAAGCTCAGTAACACGTACCGTGTAACACATAGACTTATAACTATGCAAGTCACAGAACCACTTAATCACGTAACCACATACACACTTAGGGCACAAATCACATAATCACGCAGAGCACATAATCACACAACTTCCTAAACATGTAGGGCAAAGAAAAAAGAAGCACATACGCATTTAACCGATAGAGGCAATCAGAAAACAGAAACCTATCATTCCAAGTCTGCGATCGTTCGAAAAGAGCGTAATGTAAGCTAGGGAGAGAAACTAGAGTGAAAGGCAAAAGGTGATTCACGTTTCTTGTATGTTTTCAGATCTACCAAAGAATCATAGTTATCATTACGTCTCGTGTGTTCGATCTCGTTCGTGTACGGATTCCGCACGTCACACGTTCGGTTCGCAATTGTTTCGGAGTCAAAACTGGGACATAGCAAGAATCATGGTAAATTGTACATCTAGTGTGTTTGGTCACGTACGTTCACGGATTTCGCACGTTACACGTTCGGTTCGCAATCGTTTTGAGTCAAAATAAGCACAACATCACAAGATGCAGTGTGAGTCGTGTGTGTCAATCGTAGTGGAAACAAAATCGAGTAATTCCCAAATTTTAACAACATATAAACAGGAAAGCACATAAATAAGCACATAAAATCGTCAAATCATCAGAGTCAGCAATTGCGGACTCAGAATAAAGACACATAAAATTCGAGAAATGGATTGTCTGCGGCTAGTAGACTTCGACTAACCAAAGTGGTTCGACTATTCACAAGGACCCGTTGCGCACATTAACCTCCAGGACTGTGCCTTTGCCTCGATTCTTGGGCATTTGGCACGCATCCCGTTGGTCATATCGTGACTTTAGGTCGTTGGAGTCCATCGAGACTTTGGTGAGAGTTTTGTATGAAGGGCGGAACAAGTTGGCAAGGTTAGGGTTTCACCCCTGGCTTAACAACTTCGTCCCTGTTTTGATAAAGTTGAGGAGATTATTCATCAAAATATGGATTTCACTCCTAATTTGGCATAATTCTCCTCGTTTGTGGTTAAAATGCAAGTTGATTAAGCGACTTTAGTCGAGAGTTTGCGGTTTTCACACCTATTCTCGACCTTGTTGCTTGCTCATAGTTTAAAATTTCGAGTGCGGTGATAGCGTGAAATAAGCGAGAATAGCGAAGAATATTAGTTCGTACATAATCTCTACTGGTTATGCACAAGTCGGTCTGTTGGTTCTTAACTATAGTCTAGGTATCTAAGACTTCGACCCGAACTAGGTCGAGTCTCGCCTCATTCCCTATAGTTATGGCTCTGATACCAATCTGTCACACCCCAACCGATGGCGGAATCATCGGGGCATGGCACTGAGCGAAACAGATTGTCCAGAAGTTTCCATAACAACTATCATTACCATTCAATTTAAATTAACATGTCCCATACCATGTCTCAAATAGTAAACAAATTATTACAGATAACATCAAGACAAATATTCTGATCCGACAACTCAGATTCAAAACAAATAGTTTGTTTATTGGTTTCTAGGACCCCATTTCCTAGCTTCGATTTCAACACAGCGCAGAGAGCATCCTAGACCTTTCCTAGCCTCAAGTTCACAGCATGCTAAACATGTAAACTTCCTAGGCACCTGTCACATACGTTAAAATAAAGTCAATACATAAAATGTAAAGGTGAGCATACAAGTTTGATAATAGCATATAAAGTTCGAATTCGTTTACGCATAACCAACACGTACACATAGTGAAATGAAGCACGTTAGTTATCGACATAGACCCATCGATACCAATGACTGCGGGTTGACTGCCTGAGGCAGTTCGCAATACATGATTACCACCGTAATCCATGCAAGTAAAAGATCCTTAACAACCCCCGTGTGAACGGGTGCTGAGTCCAAACTATAGTACTATCGTTGCTAAGGCAGGTAGACAGCGTTCCATGTGTAAACATAACAAACAAGCATTCATAAGCCTCGTATATCATGCATTAACAGTTAGCGTTCAAATAGTTTGAGTAGTGTGATAGTTGTAGTTTGAATATTCGTAACGTATGTAACACCCAAAAGTGCTAAAAGCAGAAAGGGATCGAGTATACTCACAGCGATTAATGGATTGAAGGGAGCGCTTTAGCGAGTACGGTTAGCCTGAATAGATTCGATAGTGTAGCGATAAGTGGCGCGTAAAACAATACAGAATGAGAGTGAGTAGGATGGTTGGTCGTACGGATGGTTATCCGTGCGAACAGCAATCCGTGCGAGTGGTTAAATCCGTTCGGTTGGTCATCCGTGCGGACAGCTTGTCCGTGCGGATGACTATTCGAGTGGATTATTTCTTCCTATGGGTGCGATGTGTTTGTGTATGATGGCATGTCCTTTGAAGTTTTCGTTGTAGTATTTAGAAAACATTCAAGTTCTCTTACCCTTCAAGTCGGTCGCGCGGATGACGATCCGTGCGGATGGTAATCCGTGCGGACGACGACTTTCAATGGTAAACCACTTGGTGAAATCCGTCCGGATGGTAGTCCGTGCGGATACGATAATCCGTCCGGATGGCAGTCCGTGCGGATACGATGATCCGTCCGGATGGTAGTCTGTGCGGATGAACATGTTGGAAATTGTTTATGGTCTTAGTATCTCATGATCCGAAGAGTAATCCATTCAGAGGGTCGTCCGTGTGGATTGTTCCTTCTTCGATACTCATACCTTGTCTGAATATGGGTCCCAAGTGTAGTCCGTCCGGATGGCAACTCGCCCGGATAGACCGTCCGTGCGGACATCAGTCCGTCCGGATAGTCTGTCCGTCCGGATAGCTTGTCCGTGCGGACATCAGTCCGTGCGAACAGCATCTTGTTCGGGTTGTTCCATTCGTCTACCCTTGGTTGCCTTTGTCGTTCTATCGGGACGTTCTGATTACGTGTCAACCAATCGGAATTGTATTCTTTACCCGCATGACTAAGCCGGCCAGGAATCACCCTAGCTTGACCGGTCAGCGGTTCAGGACGGTCATTCTGGTCTAACCCGAAATCAGGTGTCTCGTGGGTAGAATCCGGATTTAGGACTAGTGCATCACTAATATTGAGTAGAAGACTAGAACTGATCCGATTCTTATCGTTTTTGAGTGTGAAAGAAGGAGAAAACTTGCGTTTATTTCTTTCAACTCTTTTATTCTTTTGAAAAGTTCAGATTTATGCGGAGTTGTTGTGAAATCTTGTGGAAACCGTTCAGATCTGAGTTATTCTTGGTGGAATGAGGTCAAACTTGAAGTTCATGGAAACTTCATGATGACGTCATCCTAGAATACCTCAAATCTTGATGATTTCACGGTTAAAAGTTAATATTCGAAAGATAGAAAGGTGTAGAAGTGCTTATAGATTAAGAAAGTACAAGATTTAGGGCGAATACTTACCGGAATCGAGAGAAATCGAAGAAAAGGTGAAGAACACGAGCTGGTCGGACGTCACTTGCCAAAAGTGGAAAGTTTGGAGAGTGACCCGTGTATTTATAGGATGCTAAAAGAGGAAAGTATCGTTCGTCCGGATTGCACATCACCCGGATTGGTTATCCGTACGGATAGCCAGTCCGTGCGGATGGCCTGTCCGTGCGGACGGTCTGTCCGTGCGGATGGACTGTCCGTGCGGATTGGCGCCTGGGTGAGGTGTTTGGTGCGACGAGTTTTGGCGTTTCGGTTCCGATTGCGAACGATTCGATAGGGTTTCCTAGTCAAATTACTTTTAGTCCCAACTACTTCGTATCTAGCGTAATCTCTTCTCCACTAACTATTATGATCATGATTCGAGTTCGAGTTCGATTGCATTCGGGTCAGATTTCGAGTTTCGGTTGAGTTCGCTTGATTATCATAACACAACATAAATAAACATGCACAGTTAACACGTAAGGCACACACACACGTATGAACAATAAGTACAACCACGTAGTTCGAGTTACGATTTGATGTCGATTCGACTAACATAGCTTGATTATCAGTTGATTAACTTTATCGCATTGTTACTTCCTACGGATCACAGTCGTGGGTCGCTCGAATAACGATTAGCACAATTCGATTATAGCAATGTACGACACTTACTCCACATAATACAAATAAAAGAAAGACATTTCTACAAGTCAGGTTGCGCGAAATCGGCCGTTGACTTTGACCTTGACTTCTCCGCATCTCCTCCCCTTCCTCGGAACCCATTAGCGTCTTAACAGCCTCTGCCACCACATTAGCCTCCACCAACTCATTTCTACGCTCCCAATTCTTCATCGGTATACCAATTCTAAGAACATCCGTTATCAAAAACGCATTTCTCGGCTGATCGAAGTGCATTGGCCACGCAGCTATCGGCACTCCCATGGACATACTCTCCATGCTCGAATTCCACCCACAGTGACTCATAAACCCACCCGTAGCAAAATGTCCCAAAATCTCCAACTGCGGGGCCCACGACCGCTCGATCAACCCACGCCCCTCACCCTCTCTTCAAACCCATCTGGCAACTCAACCTTCCTCTCCTCAAACCCAACCGAATCCCCTGTATCCGCCACTCGAACCACTCAAACAAACCTTTGGCCGCTTCTCTCTAACCCGAGAGCCAGTTCCCTAATTTGTTCGTCACTAAAGGTAGTCATCGTCCCGAAAGACACATAAACAACCGAATTTGCAGGCTGCTTGTCCAGCCACTGCAAGCATCTATTACGGTTCTTTAAACCCGTCGCATTAGATGCTATATGAACCGGGTTCAACGGCCCAACAGCCCATATCTTCGTTTTCTCTTCTTTCTCCAAATATTCAAAAAATTTACCTTCAATCACTCTCGAAGAATCGTATAACTCTCCGACGTGATTCATATCAGGTTTTTGAAGAGCCGCGAACTTCAAAAACTCCGGGCCAGTAGCTCCATCTTGAGAAGGTAACCTCTTCATCAGTTCCGGTTCAACCGGAAACGGTCTGGTGCCGCCGGTTCTCTCCCAGTGGCGAGAGGATATGTAGAAAGCTGGCGGCGGTTGGAAGACATATGTTTCAGCGTTCGGTATTAGTTTGACGTCCTGAACAACGTAGGACATGAGAACGTCATGGATGACGACGACTTTTTGAACATGTTGTGAGAGATGACGTATGAGGGTGGCGGAGGTGGAGGGTGGAGTTGAGTAAGGGTTTGAGGTGGGAGGGGTAAGGGGTGGATGGGTGTGGTGGTGGGGAGGTAAAGGGTGGGACGGTAAATTCATGGAAGTTGACGGCGGTGGTGGTACGATGGCGAGAACAGACTTGACGGATGCAATCGGTGGAGCTGACAAAGTGGACGGGGAGGTTGTAGGTGGAGATGAGGTGGGAGAGGTGGTAGAGCTGGGTGAAATCGTGAAATCGTTTGTGGTTGATATTGTGTTTTTAAATTTACCACTTCAATGTATTGTGAAATCGTTTCTACTTTACACAGATAGTAACCCTTACAATTTTGATGACGGATAAAAAATTGGCCATAGCACTAATAACATTCATACGAGTCAATTTATGGTTAATATTGTGTTTTAAAATTTACCATGGTAGCAATTATAAACAATAGTGTTACATGACTAATAGTCTAGGGACTAAAATGTGATAGTATCATAGTTTAGGACTAGTGTTGTAGTTGGCTGAAACTAACTGTTTGTTAGTTACTTACCTGTCGTATTAATAAGCAAGTATCCCTGGTAATACAATACCGGTACATAAAAACGGGTACGGTACTGATATGGTACATGTATATACCGTTAAATCAACCAAAATACCGAAACCAAAAAATCGAAAACATTGGTATCGGTACTGAAAATGACCGGTACTGGACGGTATTGGTTCAATACCTGGTACCAATTTCCTGTGTTCAGTGGCGAAGTATAGAAGGGGCGGGGAGGGGCGCCCGACCCTCCGAACTTTTCGCTCAGCAGTGCTATTCAAGTCCCAATCAAATAATCAAAAACAAGAACAATAACGAATGGAATAACTCTCCAAGAACTTTTATTATAACCAAGAAAATATAACTCAAAAAACTTGATTACAATAACTCATAAACCATAACTCAGTTTATCTTCTCTTGACTCTTAATAATGTCTAACCCTAACATGGTTTATATAGGCTTACCCTAACTTGGTGACCAAGACATTACCATATAACCCTAGCTTGGTGACCAAGACATTATCAAATATAATTATAATGTAATTAGGAAACTTAATCAATTATGACCAACTTGTCAACATTGATCCCTCAAGTTCACCGACTTGTGACTTGAACTCCTTTGCCACCCTTTTACATCACCGACTTATGATGAGTCGGGAATTACCGCCAACAATCACCCCTTTAATTTCCGACTCGAAATAAGTAGGCTCCAACATGTCTTCTTTGTCTTGATTCTCATAGAACACATCTTGATCTCTAGCTGTGTTTTTCGGCTCCTTCCTAGCTCGAACATTCTTGCGACCTTGTACTCGACTAGTCCTTTTTCCACGACTCGTCCTTTGATCATAAGAACTCGCACCACCATTGACTCGGCTGCGATCTTGAGCAAACACTAGCTTTCTTGGATCATTAAATGTAACTCCTTGGGTTTGAATCCCTTGATTAACTTTTTATTTGAATTCTTGAACATTTTTCTTTGGACTTTGTATTTTAGGTTTCTTCATTAAACTTGGATCTTTGAGAAGATTCTGACTCGTACTTGCCGTATCATCTTTCAGTTCACCTCTTTGTAGATCCCTACCCGCAAAATTCTTTATTCCAGTCATGTTATCTTGTGTACCGGAACTTGCTATCTTGAGGTTGATCTTGTACAAATGGTTCTTGGTCCCTGTCACCTTCATCATAAGTTTTCATGTATCATCATGAATGGTTAGCAAATCACGTTTCATGTGAATGTCGCATCCACCTTCCGTTGCTTGACCAAGACTTATGATATTACTTTGCAAACTCGGTATGTAGTAAACATCGGTTAACAGGCGCTTCTCCCCCGTTTCCCCTTCAAGTAATACCGATCCCTTTCCCCGTATATCAATACAAGATCCATCTCCAAACTTCACCTTTCCCGTGACACGCTCATTAAGTTCAAAGAAATAAGCTCGATTACCCGTCATGTGATTCGATGCTCCGTTATCGAGATACCAAGTGTCTTTCTCCATTGGCTCAGTCTCGAAACGCTTTGGATTCACCCATTCTTCATTTAGAAAAACCGTCTCTTGATCACATCTCATCATGAATAATGATGGATCAAAATCATCATTTTTAGCTAAGTTAGCTTCATCTTGTTTCTTCATACGATCCGGACATCCTGACGCGAAGTGACCAAATTTATCACAATGGTAACACTGAACCTGTGATATATCTTTCCTTCCTTTTTGGCGATCATTGGTTCTTCTTTGACCTGTTTGCTTTGACCCATGATCTTGACTATCTCGGCTTTGACTTCCATCTTGGTCCTCATCATCCCAGTCTTGACGTCTACCTCGGTAACTTGAACCGCCTCACCCACGCCCTCGCGTATTTTCCTAGGATTTAGATTTCGAGGATGACTCACCATTGGCAAACATTAGATTACCTTGATTTTCTGCTAAAGACTCGATATCCTTAATCCTATCTTCGAACGTCTTCAGTCGACCGATCGCTTCCTGAAACGTCATGGTCTTCAAATCTGCGAATTGTTCAATTGAAGCTACAATTGGAACATACTTCACTGGAACGGAACCTAACAATTTTCTGGTAAGCTTTCTGTTTTCATAGGTAGTTCCCAAACTGGCTGCCTTGGTAACCAACTGACTTATTCTGCCCGGGAAAGAATCAACCGTCTCTGTTTCTTTCATCTTTAAAGATTCGAACTCATTTTCCAGTTCCTCAATCTTTGCCTCTCGAACCCGTTCAACCCCAACATACCGTGTCTTCAACGCTTCCCAAATTTCCTTAGCAGTCTGAAACTGAGCTACTTGAAACACGAGCTCTTCGGGTATTGCTTGAAGTAGAAGTGCAACCGCCATGTCATCCTTTTTGGCTTCTACATTTTCTTCACCTGGTTCTAAAGCTCTCTGTATTCCATAAACCTTGAATATCGCTTTGATACGGATCGCCCAGATGTTGTAATTTGTTTCGGTTAACATTGGACACTGTAAAGTTGTGGTGCTTTGATCCTTAACCACAACCGGTGGTGGTCTGTTCCCGTCCGTCATTGATTTCTGAACAACTTTTCAGAACTGAACGTGTTTGCTCGCAGAAACCCGGTCACGAATACCTCTCGAAAAACCCAGATAAAAAAATCCTGAATTGAACCCGCTTGTTCAACCCAAACAACGTTTAATTGTTAAACTCCAATTTAGTTTGAACCAATAAAAAATAATAAACCAACCTTGTTATTATTATTTTTTTTCTAACGTTGTTCCACATAAAAATAATAAAACCTAACACAGAAAGTGAAGCCAAACGATTCAAAATCAAATCAACTTATTGTTATACTAGGTTAGAACCCCGTGTATTACACGGGTTGAATAAATGTACTAAGTAATAAAAAAAGTTACATCTTTAAAAACATGTGCATTACACGGATTGGATAAACACATGTATTACACATCTTAAATACATATAATGTAATTGGTTAATGATGTGTGTAAAATGCAACATATAAATTACATAAAATGAGGCCTAAAACTAACCCTTTTTTAGTACTAATATTGGAAAAAGAGTGTTTTTGTCTTCCTTTTGTATTTTCAGGATTAAATGAGCTCAAAAAACGCAAAAGAAGCAAAAAGACAGCTAAATCCAACATAAATACATGAAAAGGAACATTAGTGGACTGCCCGAACCCTCAACGGCACCTTCCAAAGCAAAAAGGAGAAAACAGAAGGCTGAACACGCCCCGTGCTCAGCCAGCACGGGGCCGTGCCCAAGAAGCAGCAGAAAAGACAAACCTATAGAAGCTTCTATTGCCCACCACGGGCCGTGCCCAGCGGACACGGGGGCGTGTCGAAAGTACAGCAGGCGCATTTATTGTAATTGCGAATTACAATTAATGAGGAGAGAGAGTGTCAGACGGGCACGGGGCCGTGTCCAGCGGACACGGGGCCGTGTCCAGCTCTCTGTTCAGCCTATAAATAGGAGTGCTTGGATTCATTTCATCTCATCCCTTGGCACACCACCTCTCTCACACTTCATCCACCACCCACCACCATCACAACACCATCATCCACCACCATCATCCATTGTCCATCATAGAGTGTGTGAGTCGTCTCGGGATCCAAGATTGATCGTAAGAGTTCTTGACAATCAAGGCCATGTTTGCCTAAGTCTCTTACATCACTTGGTGAAGACAAAGTGTCTAGTATAATACTTTTTATTTCTAATCTTTTGCACTTTTTATTTGGTTTTGTATTAATGACTTTAATAACTAGTTACTTATGTTGAAGGTGATCTTTCCTTATCGTTTGTCCGTGGTGTCTTGGCATTATTTTACTGTCTATATAAAATAAAGGATTTTCACCATTCATATCTCCACGGTCTATATGGAGGTATGTTGGCTACCTGGTAGGGGGTTAAGGGTACGGTTTGGTAAAGGTCTTGCCATTGTTCAGCGTTTAGAGGTCCTGCAATGGACCTGGGTCAAATTTAGTAGGACCTCCTTCAATACTTCACGGTATTGGATGGCGGGGGTCCAAACTCTTTGATCCCCTCATAAGTTAACTACTATTAATACTATAACCCGGCTATTTAGGACTGTATCCCTGCTGACTCAGACTACTTAGTCGAGGGTAACGTCACCGCCAAAAGCGGGGCCTACCACAATACTGCATTAATAACTTAATTCATTATCTTCCAATAATCCACCCTTTTAGGATTGTATCCCTGCTGACTCAAACTACTGGGGTGAGGGTAACGTCACCTTCAAAAGAGGGGCCTACTACAATAACTAAGATAATCTCTTAATTATGTGCAAAAGTGCGGAAATAATCAAAGGTTATACTAGATACGAGTCGGAACCAAGTGATTCATCTTGTCTATCTGTTTTTCTTTTATTTTTATTTTCAGCATTTTAGTTAGTTTTTATTTTTCTTAGTTTAAAATATTTTTCCTAAACTTTTGTTTTGGTTAGACGTTGAGGATAAACCGGTACTAAAAGCTCTTGTGTCCTTGGACGACCTCGGTATCTTACCAACGCTATACTACACTCAACGATGGGTGCACTTGCCCATATGTGTGTTTAGTGTTAGTGAAATATCGTGTTTTATAAATTTAAAACTTGGCTAAAATAAGTGTTAAAAAGGGCTTAAAATATACACCTAATATATATAACACTTCACACGCATCAAGTTTTTGGCGCCGTTGCCGGGGACACAAGGATTTTAAGAAAGCTTAAAATCGACGGCCTAATCAGTTTTTCAAAACCTTTTTAAAACGCGCGCACATTTTTCTGCATTTAGTTTAGTTTTGCATTTACAGTATCCTGTACACGGGGCCGTGTTCACTGAACACGGGGCCGTGCTGCAGATTTTTCATAAACGCCCAGTAACAGTAGCTTGAACACGGGCCGTGCTCAACTAGATCAGTCAATTTAATTAAAACGCCCAGATACAGATTCTGAACACGGGGACGTGTCCACTCAACACGGGGCCGTGTCCAGCCTCTGTTTCCGTTTTTATTTTTGTTTTCTGATCTCGAGACTCGGTTGTGGTCTGCTGAGTGATTCTTATGGATCAATACTCAGGAGGTTACAACTACACCTATGATGAGGATGATTATAGGGGTAATTATTGCACTAATTGTCGTAATACACGTTCGATTCAAAATAATCACTCATATCAACCATCCAATTCATACACTTACTATGAGGAACCCAGGTACGAACCATCAACTTCATACACATCCTATGAAGACCAAAGGTATGAACCTCCTCCCTCATACTCATATTTTGATGAACCCAGGTGTGAGCCTTCATACTCATACTTTGAGGAACCAAGATATGAGCCACCACCTTCATATGCTTATTATGAGGAACCTTGGCGTGAACAGCCCACCTCGTATGAGTATTATGAAGAACAAAATTACGAACCTTATCCATCATATGCTCACAACGAAGGACCATGGTGTGAACCACCAACTTCATATGGGTATTATGAGGAACAAAGGGTCGAACAACCGGATTCAAGCTTAGAAAATAATGATTCTTTTTCTATAACCGAAGTGACCGATAGGATATTAGAACACATTAGAGTTATCGATCGATGTATAAAAGAAGCTCGCGCAAGGGAAGAGGAGTCCCGCGCAAGAGAAGAATTAAAAAAGGAAGAGATAACTAAAAATGAAAAAATGGAAGAACAAATAAGTAAAAAACCGACACATGAGTTAAACAACGAAATAGGTGAGTCCGACAACGTTAAAATTCAAGAAGAGTCTAATTTTCAAGAAATTAATCTCTTGTCACCTTCTTTCGAAAATCATTGTTTAGTACCCACTCATGCTAAGTTTTTAAAAGAGTTAAACACTAACACTAAAATTGACGAAACAGTAAGTGTTAAGTTAACTAATGATCAAACTACGCTAATAAAAGAAGACCCATTTGAAATTAACATCCCACCGGTTCCATGTTTCTTTCAAAATTCGTTTATTAGTAATGTCACAATCGATAAAGATCTTTGTGTTAACATAATGCCCAACTACATTTTCGAAAAATTAAGTATTAGTGATTTTTCTCCACTTCAAATACCCATTTTTCTATCCAATCGGAAAGTAATAAAATCAATCGGTATAGTTGAAGATGTCTTGGTTCAAACAAATCAAATGGTAATCCCAACCGACTTTGTCATCCTCGATGACGCTCCTCTTGTGTTGGGACGACCATTTGTAAAAACTTACGAAGCTTTGAAAAACCGGAAGTTCAATAATTTACCTCTTCAATTAGGGGCATTTAAAAGAAGTGTCAATCTCGAACGATCAATGAAATATCCATTCGGCAATAATGACCCCCTAATTGAAGATGAAGATGAACCACCCGATACAAGTAAAGAGATTGACCACTTTGTTGAAGAAGAGGTCGCCATAGAACAAACTTTTAAAGTTCTTGATCGAAACGAGCAACCAAATAAGGAGTCTCCTAAAGACCCACCACTTGAGCTCAAAGAACTTCCAAAAGGTTTGGAATATGCTTTTCTGGACAAAGATGGTAAATTACCTGTAATTATTTCGTCTAAATTAGATAACCTAGAAAAAGAAAAACTAATTAGTCTTTTGAAAAAACACAAAAATGCAATAGCTTGGAAACTTGTTGACATAAAAGGAATTAGTCCTTCTATGTGCACACACAAAATTTTGATGAATGATGACTACAAATCGGTCATACAACCACAACGTCGAGTAAATCCAAATGTTCAAGAAGTGGTTAAAAACGAAGTCATCAAATTACTTGACGCCGGACTTATCTATCCTATTTCCGATAGTCCTTGGGTGAGTCCCGTCCAAGTAGTTCCAAAGAAAGGAGGTATGACGGTAATTACTAACGAAAATAATGAATTAATACCAACAAGAACCGTCACAGGATGGAGAGTATGTATAGATTATAGACGATTAAATGAAGCAACAAGAAAGGATCATTTTCCTTTACCCTTCATTGATCAAATGTTAGAAAGATTATCCGGGCATAAATTTTACTGTTTCTTGGATGGTTTTTCAGGTTACTTTCAAATCCCGATAGCACCCGAAGACCAAGAAAAGACAACTTTCACATGTCCCTATGGAACTTTTGCCTATCGACGCATGCCGTTTGGTCTATGTAATGCCCCCGCAACATTCCAACGTTGCATGGTAGCCATTTTCCATGACATGATAGAAAAAACAATGGAAGTCTTCATGGACGACTTTTCTATCTTTGGGGATTCATACGACCAATGCCTCGATAACCTTGAACGAATGCTATCCCGATGTGAGGAAACTAACCTCGCCCTTAATTGGGAAAAATACCATTTCATGGTAACAGAGGGAATAGTACTCGGTCACATACTCGGTCACAAGATCTCAAGCGAAGGAATGGAGGTGGATCGAGCCAAAATAGATACCATTTCTAGATTACCTCCTCCATCCTCCGTAAGAGCTATTAGAAGTTTCCTAGGGCATGCCGGATTTTATAGGCGGTTTATCAAAGACTTTTCAAAAATCTCAAGGCCTCTAACAAAATTACTTGAAAAAGATACTCCTTTCATCTTTGACAAGGAATGCAATCAAGCATTTCTAACCCTAAAGGAAATGCTAGTCAATGCACCTATCATGATAGCACCTGATTGGAAGTTTCCTTTCGAAATCATGTGTGATGCTAGTGACTTTGCAGTTGGAGCTGTCTTGGGACAGAGAAAAGAAAAGCATTTCCACCCAATATATTATGCTAGTAAAACACTTAACGATGCACAAGAAAATTACACAACAACTGAAAAAGAGTTACTAGCTGTGGTATTTGCTTTTGATAAATTTCGTTCTTATCTTGTTCTTTCTAAAACTATAGTCTATACAGACCATGCAGCCATTCGATATCTCTTTAAGAAGCAAGACGCAAAACCACGTTTGATTAGGTGGATTCTACTCCTCCAAGAATTTGACATTGAAATCAAAGACAAAAGAGGAGCAGAAAATACCGCAGCAGATAATCTTTCGCGCTTAGAAGACCCAGCTTTGGAGGCAACCAGGGACGAGCAAATCAACGAGAAATTTCCAACTGAATCCCTGGAAATGGTGGAATTTAAGGAAGAACCATGGTACGCCGACTTCGCTAACTACCTAGCTAGCGGAATAGTCACAAAAGGATGGCCACATCATCAAAGAAAAAAATTCTTTGCCAATGTGAAACACTATTTTTGGGAAGATCCATATCTTTTCAAAATGTGTGCCGACCAACTCGTCAGGCGATGCGTACATGGTAGTGAAGCACGAAGAATTCTCCGCCATTGTCATGAAGGTCCATACGGAGGACATCATGGTGCAGCCAGTACCGCACGAAAGGTATTTGATTCAGGATTTTATTGGCCAACCATTTACAAAGATGCCCAAAATCTTGTAAAGACATGTGATGCTTGCCAAAGAACATGTAATATTTCTTCCAAAAACGAAATGCCACAAAATGGCATTCTTGTTTGTGAAATTTTTGATGTGTGGGGACTCGACTTTATGGGACCTTTCCCACCATCAAAAGGAAACAAATACATACTTGTGGCAGTAGATTACCTGTCTAAATGGGCCGAGGCCGAGGCACTTCCAACAAATGATGGAAGAGCAGTGGTAAGATTTCTGAAAAAATTATTCTCTCGTTTTGGCACACCTAAAGCTTTAATAAGTGATAGAGGTACCAATTTTTGTAATCATCAACTTGAAAAAATTTTAACAAGATATGGGGTCTATCACCGGGTTTCGACAGCCTATCACCCTCAAACAAACGGACAAGCCGAAGTGACCAATAGAGGGTTAAAACGAATACTAGAAAAAACCGTAGGGTTAAACAAAAAGGAATGGGCTGATAAATTAGATGATGCTTTATGGGCTTTTCGAACTGCTTATAAAACAACGATAGGTACAACCCCATATAAGCTAGTCTATGGAAAAAGTTGTCACTTGCCAGTAGAAATTGCACACAAAGCCTACTGGGCAATCAAAAATGTAAACTTAGATCTAGAATTTGCTGGTAAGAATCGATTTGGTCAAATAAATGAATTAGACGAGCTTAGGAATTATGCATACTCAAACTCTGAGATTTATAAGGAAAGAATGAAAAATTGGCATGACAAACATATAAAACCTAATGAATTTCGGGTAGGAGATTTAGTTCTTTTGTTTAATTCACGACTTCGATTGTTTCCTGGTAAATTAAAGTCTAGGTGGTCAGGACCTTTTTCCGTCACCCATATTTTTCCACACGGTGCAGTAGAAATTAAACCTCGAAATGGGCCACCATTTAAAGTCAATGGCCAATGGCTGAAACTCTATCAAGGATTTATTGAGGATGAGGAAGAAGAAATCTCGCTTCAAACCGTGGAAGAATAAAAACATCATGCCTGGTAAGTTACGAACGATTGAGGCGGCAAAATAAAGCGGTAAGTTTTCTAAACCATAGCTTACGGGAAAAAGGGGCACTCACACGCGCACGAAAAAAAAAAAAAGCTCGGCACGAGGCCGTGTCCGCTGGACACGGGGCCGTGTTCGCGCTGCAGACGGCATAAAAACCCTTTTTCAAAACAGTTTCTTCATTCCACACGCCCCGTTTCCTCACAAAAGCTCTGGTTCCAGGCGATTTTTCGCGAAATTCCAACGTCTCTTACCGATCTAACAACGTCAAGGTATGATTCTGTCACTCTTAGTAGTTAGATTAGTTACTTGCATGTAGTTAATACACCACAAATTTGGGGGAAAATCTAGGGTTCTTGATGTTCATCCGGATCGAACCTAAATTTTTTTTTGCCTAAATCTGTTTGCATTTAGTTAGATTAGTGTTAAGGGAAGTAAATACACTTGTATTATTCATGGATTCACCCGATTTCTTACAAAAACCCCAAACCCTTGTTCCTGAACCGAAAAAGATAAAATTGATAGGGTAAACGGGTTATTTTGGGAAAAACGGCACTTAGGGTTTCATTTTCGGGGGAAACCGCACCTATTGGTTCAAAAATTTTCAAGTTTTCGAAACCGGGTCGAAAAATGGGATTTTTGAGTAACAGACCCCTGGACACGGGGCCGTGTCCGCTGGGCACGGGGTCGTGTCCAGCCCGCTGTTTGCAGTTTTATCCGAAAATATTTCTGTTTCATGCTAACTTTTGGTGTATTCTTGCAGATGGCCAGGAAGTTTACTAGATTCAACGCCAATGAGCTAGATGCGAGAGCTCGATACGAGCTTCTTCAAACAAGGCCGGAGGAATACCCGAGGCAGGCATGCACAGAACTACTAACCATGGTGAATCAAATTGACCGTTTCAACAACATTGTCACGGGACCACTCAGAGTCGCACTAACAACCCGACTCCGTTCTGTCCATGAATGCACCTTGGAATTCTACAGCACCTTTGCATTCACTTCAAGGTGCGACCCGTTCGATAATGAAGGGGTGTCATTCAGGTGTGGCGGAACGAGGTATTCGATCTCCATGGCACAATTCGGGTCGATTATCGGGTTGTATGCGGAGGAGGATGCGGGAGACGAAGATAATACAGGGGGATTGAGAGAGATCGAAGACAACGAGCGCCAAGCCATGTGGGCTCAGATTGGGGAAGGGTTTTACAATCCGAGCAGCACTAAGAGTACCAAGCTGAGGGATCCGCTTTACCGATATATTCATAGGCTCCTCGGCTACTCTCTTAGCCAAAGGAATGAAAGTGGTGGCGTCGTTGGGTTAAGAGATTTGCTTGTCCTCCATTGCATTCACAACCGCAGGCCGCTCGATGTTCCGTTCCTCATGCTCCGAAACATGCATCACAACCGCCTTGCTAGTGCACCAACTCCTATTTTCTTCGGGGGGTGGGTATACCGTCTCTTCAGACACTTCGCCCACATTCCGAGGGCATTTGAGAGGAGCCCATGGTCGGGTACGGTGGATATTCACATATGCCGCTCGATGAACCTGGTTTATGAGGCAGAAGACGGGACGGTAACCTTTCAAAGGATGCAAGGTCATGCATGGAACCCGCAAGAAGCACTTGTCCTCCCAGCTCCGCAACATCATCAGTACCAATACCCACCCCACGGTGATCCGGGCCAATCATCCTCCTCGGGAGGCAGTTTTCCTAATTTTCAAAGTTTGCATGATTTGTTGCAGGAAAACCTCATGTGTACTCGGAACACCTATAACATGGCGAGCAACACCTACCACCGGGTCGGAGCTATCGAGAGAAACCTATCCGAGATACAAGACGATGTCGGATACATACGAGACCACATTGCACGCCATGGAGGGGGTGACGATGATGATGATGATGATAATGATGCCATGGAGTAGGCGGGAGGAGAATAGGAGGAAGCGGTTGATGGATGACTCCCCAGGTTAACCCTTTGCAATCTTGAACAATTGATGGCCTGCGTGCCAAGTGTTAGACAATTTACTTTTCCTAACTATTTTCTGCATTTTATTTTTACTTTATGCTTGGAACAATTAACTTTGGTAATGTAGGATGTTTGTATTGCTTGGTGTGGTATTAAGTGTTGAAACAGGTACAAACCAAGGCTTAGGGTGTTAAGCCTCAGCACTTATAGGGCTAGGATGGAAAAACCGGAGGAAGAAACCTGTTTTTCAGGCTTTCAGACTGTCCACACGGGGACGTGTCCAGCCAACACGCCCCCGTGCTCACCTCCCAGACCTGCTGTTCGACAAAATTTTGTCAGACACGTGGCCGTGTTCAGTGGACACGGGGCCGTGTCTACCTTCTGTAAGTTCTTGTTACTGGCACCTGAACACGGGGTCGTGCCGACTCAACACGGGGCCGTGTTCAGTGCCCAGTAACACAAATTTTTGCTTTTTAAACACTATTTTACACATCTAATCAAACTAAAAATTTATTTTTGGGACACATTGAGGACAATGTGTAATTTAAGTGTGGGGGGGATGCTAAAACCTTGAATTTTGCAAGTCCTAAAAACAAGCCTTACACAAAACTCTATTGGAACCGCTATTTTTTTTTCTTGTCTAGGTTTAACTCGGGAAATTCAAGTTCTCAAAAAGGTTATATTTTTACAAATTTACAACCGATAGCGTAGTGATAAAAAGAACCAACATAAGAAAATTATGAAAAGGCATGACAAACTTATTTAAAATTTGATTATATATACTTGATCACATAAAAACCCATTCCCACAAAAGTGAGTTTTGAGCCTTTATTGAGCACACAATTTCATATCATTTTACTAAATGCTCATTTTTCGTTTCTTGTGTGAATAGCCGCTTGGTTCTTACGACTCTAGAACTTGCCATGACAATACATTCCCGGTCCTTATCAACTTAAACCCGAGTAAGTACATGATGGAGGCATTAGGACTAACCCTTTTTCATTTCTACACCATTATTTTTCTTTTTCTTTTACCACCTACCCAAAAATCCCCCCTAGTTAGTCCCTTTGAGCCTAAACCTTTTCGTTTCATCACCCAAAACAAAAAACCCTTTCACCCACCAAAACCTTTTTCATTTTTAACCCTTTATTTTAGTAGCAAGTTCGGTTCTTCGTGAAAAAAAAAAAAAATTAATGAAGCAAAAAGAGAATAAATAAACAAAGTAATCAAAAATAACTTTGTTTGAATAAAAGCTTCATTAAAAATAAAAAGTTGCAAAAATACGAAAACCGACACTTGTTACGCTTTTAGCCTTTTTACTAACCACTAACCCAACCACCTACCTTTAACCCTAGCCAACCCTTAACCCACAAAGTCCTCTTGATATCTACAAAGGTATAAAAGTTAAAAAGGAGGAGGATTGATTTCTTGGCAAGCCTATGGTAGGAATAAGTTCCGTGCCGCTCTCGAGTGATTCACTAAAAAATACACCTTCGGCCGAGTGTGAGTGATTTCCCCGCGAGGTATGTGAACTTGTATATAAATAGAATTTTAAAAAGGCATGTTATGCCCAAATAAGTAATTTCTTTTATGAAAAGTTCTAAATAAATCATTACGAATAGGAGTGTAAATAAATAAAAATAAAACCCAAAAAGATCTTGGAAATCCCGACACTCTACGACAAGCCCAAAACCTTCTCTTCTACCTATTCCATTTGGGAGTGTAAGCCACATATTAAAGAGTTTTGCTTGAGGACAAGCAAAAGTTCAAGTGTGGGGGTATTTGATGTGTGTAAAATGCAACATATAAATTACATAAAATGAGGCCTAAAACTAACCCTTTTTTAGTACTAATATTGGAAAAAGAGTGTTTTTGTCTTCCTTTTGTATTTTCAGGATTAAATGAGCTCAAAAACGCAAAAGAAGCAAAAAGACAGCTAAATCCAACATAAATACATGAAAAGGAACATTAGTGGACTGCCCGAACCCTCAACGGCACCTTCCAAAGCAAAAAGGAGAAAACAGAAGGCTGAACACGCCCCGTGCTCAGCCAGCACGGGGCCGTGCCCAAGAAGCAGCAGAAAAGACAAACCTATAGAAGCTTCTATTGCCCACCACGGGCCGTGCCCAGCGGACACGGGGGCGTGTCGAAAGTACAGCAGGCGCATTTATTGTAATTGCGAATTACAATTAATGAGGAGAGAGAGTGTCAGACGGGCACGGGGCCGTGTCCAGCGGACACGGGGCCGTGTCCAGCTCTCTGTTCAGCCTATAAATAGGAGTGCTTGGATTCATTTCATCTCATCCCTTGGCACACCACCTCTCTCACACTTCATCCACCACCCACCACCATCACAACACCATCATCCACCACCATCATCCATTGTCCATCATAGAGTGTGTGAGTCGTCTCGGGATCCAAGATTGATCGTAAGAGTTCTTGACAATCAAGGCCATGTTTGCCTAAGTCTCTTACATCACTTGGTGAAGACAAAGTGTCTAGTATAATACTTTTTATTTCTAATCTTTTGCACTTTTTATTTGGTTTTGTATTAATGACTTTAATAACTAGTTACTTATGTTGAAGGTGATCTTTCCTTATCGTTTGTCCGTGGTGTCTTGGCATTATTTTACTGTCTATATAAAATAAAGGATTTTCACCATTCATATCTCCACGGTCTATATGGAGGTATGTTGGCTACCTGGTAGGGGGTTAAGGGTACGGTTTGGTAAAGGTCTTGCCATTGTTCAGCGTTTAGAGGTCCTGCAATGGACCTGGGTCAAATTTAGTAGGACCTCCTTCAATACTTCACGGTATTGGATGGCGGGGGTCCAAACTCTTTGATCCCCTCATAAGTTAACTACTATTAATACTATAACCCGGCTATTTAGGACTGTATCCCTGCTGACTCAGACTACTTAGTCGAGGGTAACGTCACCGCCAAAAGCGGGGCCTACTACAATACTGCATTAATAACTTAATTCATTATCTTCCAATAATCCACCCTTTTAGGATTGTATCCCTGCTGACTCAAACTACTGGGGTGAGGGTAACGTCACCTTCAAAAGAGGGGCCTACTACAATAACTAAGATAATCTCTTAATTATGTGCAAAAGTGCGGAAATAATCAAAGGTTATACTAGATACGAGTCGGAACCAAGTGATTCATCTTGTCTATCTGTTTTTCTTTTATTTTTATTTTCAGCATTTTAGTTAGTTTTTATTTTTCTTAGTTTAAAATATTTTTCCTAAACTTTTGTTTTGGTTAGACGTTGAGGATAAACCGGTACTAAAAGCTCTTGTGTCCTTGGACGACCTCGGTATCTTACCAACGCTATACTACACTCAACGATGGGTGCACTTGCCCATATGTGTGTTTAGTGTTAGTGAAATATCGTGTTTTATAAATTTAAAACTTGGCTAAAATAAGTGTTAAAAAGGGCTTAAAATATACACCTAATATATATAACACTTCACACGCATCAGTTAACATACACAATCGTCAATATATGTTTTTGATTTTTTATGTACTATATACTTTTTTATAACATTTTACTTTATTTTTTTATTTATTATTTAGATACTTATGTGTTACATAAGTTGTAACATTTTAATTTGGTTTTTATTTATTTATCAAGTAGCTTAGAAAGTTAATCAATGAAATATTAAGTAGTTATTAATAGAAAAATAAAATAAAATAATTATATAGCAATAATCATTGTATTAATAAATTGAGGAAAATGAATATTAGGATTTTACGTACCTAAGTTGTATGCGAAACCAATTAAAACTACGTCGTTTTCATTAAACGTAATTAATGTAGTCGCCGATGCCTTGAGTCGAAAGGAGAGGGTGAAACCCATCCGAATCAATGCCAAGCGCATGGAGATAAAGAACAATTTGATTGAAAGGTTGTTAGCTGCACAGAAGGAAGCCGTGTTGGAAGCTAACTATCCTAAAGAAAAGTTAGGAGTAACTGAGGAGCAGTTAACTCATAGCAAGGACGGAATACTAAGATTGAATGGACGAATATGGGTTCCAATTTATGGAGGACTTAGAGATGTCATCCTCCAGGAAGCCCATAGTTCCAAATACTCCGTTCATCCTGGAGCTGATAAGATGTACCAGGATCTAAAGGTAAATTATTGGTGGATAGGCTTGAAAAAGTCTGTAGCCACCTATGTAGCTAAATGCTTGACATGTGCGCAAGTCAAAGCCGAGCATCAAAAGCCGTCAGGCTTGCTACAACAGCCTGAACTTCCTACGTGGAAGTGGGAAATGGTAACTATGGATTTTATTACCAAGTTACCTAAGACAAAGAAAGGAAATGATACAATATGGGTTATAGTTGACAGACTGACTAAGTCAGCACATTTCTTACCCATCAAGGAGACTTATAGCTCCGACATGTTAGCCCAGTTATACGTTGATAAGATTGTAGCCTTACATGGCATACCTGTGTCTATTATCTCTGACCGAGATACTAGATACACGTCACATTTTTGGAAGAGTTTCCAACAATCTTTGGGCACACGTTTGAATTTTAGTACGGCTTATCATCCTCAGACTGACGATCAGAGTGAGCGTACTATTCAAACGTTGGAAGACATGCTACGTGCATGTGCGATCGATTTGGGTGGTAGTTGGGATAAGAACCTACCATTAATCGAATTCTCCTACAACAATAGCTACCATACCAGCATTAAGGTTGCGCCTTTTGAGGCATTATACGGTAGAAAGTGTAGATCGCCCATTTGTTGGGCAGAAGTTGGAGATGTCCAATTGTCAGGACCAGAGATAGTCTTTGAAATGACGGAAAAAGTTGTCCAGATTCGTGACCGTCTCAAAGCTGCCCAAGATAGGCAGAAGAGTTACGCATATCCAAAGCGTAAAGCTTTTCACTTAGAAGTAGGTGACAAAGTGTTACTTAAGGTATCACCCTGGAAGGGGGTGATGCGATTTGGTAAGAAAGGCAAGCTAAGCCCGAGATACATAGGACCTTTTGAGGTTATCGAACGTGTCGGGTCAGTTGCCTATAAGTTAAACTTACCAGAAGAGCTCAGTGGAATTCACAATGTGTTCCACATCTGCAATCTGAAGAAGTGTTTCGCTGACGAATCACTGGTAATACCGCATACAGATGTGCACATAGATGAGAGCTTAAAATTTGTGGAAAAACCTTTGT